>JAOUZG010028144.1:669190-695449 GCA_026289955.1 Argiope argentata
GAGTTGAATCTTGTGCATGTTTTGGCAAATGAAATAATTTGGTGATTCATTATAAACATCCATATGTTTTACAATTATTATGAAAAATTATCAACAATTATGCATAATCATCAAAATTTTTAACGATGATTAAAAATTACCTGTATTTATGCACTTTTACCGGAATAATTGCATTCTGTTGTTGTTGCTGATTTCCTTGGTCTAAAAGATCGTGCCGCACCAAAAGGTCAAAAACACTCTCGCTCTCATCCGACAGTTGCCTCTCAGAGGCACCGATACAAGAAATAATATGAGAGGGAGAGGCGATAGCCAATTGCATTCTTCGAAACATATACAAATTGATAAAAGTTTTAGAAACTATAAAAACTGTTGAAATCGGTAAAACAGTGAGCCCTTTTTATTCTAATCAGCTTTTTGCGTTTTGTAGCTATTGTGTTCATTTGCATTCAGGTGAACAGACATTCTTCACGATAATGAATGGCGCTCAACATTTTCAGAAGTATACAAATTTAGTATAAATGTAACGCCTCAAATTTCATATATCTATCACATAGAAATTTTGAGTTATTACTTTCACGTACAGAGAAATGAATAAAATTCAGAAAAATGTGTTTTTTCCCCGATATGAGAAAAATTTGAAATGTGAAAAGCCATCAAACACCTCAAAATCTAAATTTGTTTCAATAAATACAATATTTACTTTTGTTGTGTTTTGTTACTGAAAAAGATGCGAATGGTACATATTTATGTCAAAAATAATTATAGTTTGACGAAATTAGTTATTTACTTTCTAAATAAGAAATCATTATTATATCCTTTTTTCTCTTTATATTATTAATAATTTATTTTATCAATATAATAACTATTATTTATCTAGAAGCAGTTGTCCCTTTGGAATGTTTGTAAAAAAAACTGTTTACGAAAAAAAGATGACTTAATTTTGGAATTCTGAAAAGGAAGAAAATCAACAAAACAATTCTTATAAAGCTGTATCTTTTGAAATAAATAATCTATTTTCATCTTTAGAATTTTCTCTAAAAGTTTTGTGCATTTCTATGATGATTCCGTCAGAATGTTTTGAGATTTTACAGTCAGTGCGTCTCTAAGAAACATTAGTTTCTAACCCCTCAAAAGAATCCATTTCAGTACAAAAAAAAAAATACTTTAGAAAAAACAACAAAAATCCTCGTCGAAAAAAAATAGAGCAAAAATTTTTTTTAAAAAAATAGAGCATCGTCAGATCGAATATCTTTCTCCATCAGTTTTTTTTCCTAAATCGTTTGGAGTTCCAGACATTAAAAGAAAAACTGTATCGTTTTTTTTCTCTCCAATAAATTTGCTAGCAAGACTTCTTGTGCATTTTCATGATATTATTATAGAACGTGTTCCCTAATTTTGCTGCTTGTCGTCTCCTTTTTTTGTAAGCGATGCAGCAAAGCAGCGAATGCAGCAGTATGAGAATTTGAATGGAAGCCAATTTTTAAACGATACAGAAAGAAAATCATTGATTTACTTTATAGCATCAAAATAACGAGATTTAGAAGCTCGCTATAATAGCTTTTTGATATGTTTTCCGTGTCATGTTGTCTGCTGGCGATAAAGAGCCATATGTTAAAATTCTCACCCTGATATTTAACAGAAACTTTTTTTAAAAAATCAGCTTTTTAGTTACATTTTAATTGTTATTTATTTCAAAGATTTATGATTTAAAAGTTAATGCCTAAAAATTATGGAAAAATACAATTGATTATCACTGAGCCTGAATGGGATACATTATTTGTCAAAAATAAATTTTTAACGAGTCGCATTTTTTTGGAATACAACAAAAATGTGACATAGAATTAATTTTGTAACAGTGTTAAATGACAATAAGTGACATAGTATTTAGGATAACAATCCTACAATAAAAATACTAATTATTTCTATGAAAACATGAATCAATTCAAAATTTTTGCTTAAATATACAGTTAGAAATGAGTTAAATGACGATATAAGGAATAATTTTGTTGACAGTTTTAATTGTTAGGAATTATTGAACGTTTTATCATGCTCTTTGAGAGAATGTTCTTCCTCTGACTCCAGCAATAGAAATTCGGATCTCTCGTAAAAGCTGTAAACAATGCAAGTACTCAGAATTTTATTTTTAGAGCTTGGCACACGAACGTTTGCTATGTTACTATAAAAATACCAATCGTTTGTATGAAAGCAAATTAATTAATTATAAAATTTAGCATTCAAATAAATATACACTTAGAAACGAATTAAAAGGAAGAGATAAGGAATAATTTTGGTGACGTTTTTAATCAGTAGGCATCGTATTATTGAACTTTCTAACACAATCTCTTATTATAAAATGTCATCCTTTCCTCTTCCTATATAAAAACTTAGAACGATGGGAGCTCTTATTTTTTATTTTATTTTCAGAGTTTCGCGTACGTGCACTTTGTAGCATTATAAAGATAATCTAGCACGCAGATTGGACGTCTTTTGTTCGAGCAACTAAAAGCAAAATTGGTATAAAAATTATAATTTCAGTTACAAGATCATATATTAAATTTGATACGCATATGTTACTGCATTTTTGAGTTATCGCTTTTATTTTCATGGCAAATTACAAACCGACAGATAGTTAAACAGTGGATGAACGCTTTCAATAATTGACAGCGATATACACTTTTAAAGTGGAAACTGAGAACTAAATTTTATTTATAATAGGAGAACATGATTGAAAGATTGAATTTTGAAGTTTATAAGGAGCAAGTTGGCGATTTATCGCTTTTGAGGCATCAATTTTTCGCTTTTAGGGTTATTAAAAATTGATGCTGAAAGTTGCTATACTTAACTACTTATCTCGGGCTAAAGTTACGAATTGATTTCCAAATTATTCACTCTTTGAATACTTGCGAATTATTTATTTTAATTAATTTAAGTCATTAATCAGTTTAAATCTGTCTGAAACAACCAGGAGACTATCAGATAACGCATGCGTCGATATTTAGAAAAATCATGGTGTTTTTTTTTTTTCCATCTCAAAATCGGTCGAGCCTCTAAACTTTTTTGCTAGCACAAAAAGTCGAGAAAATGAAAGTTTCAAATTTTTTTTGCCATGTTTGGCATATTATTGTAATGCTAACATATTGTGACATCAGTAAACATTTAAAACATGAATATTATTAGAAAAATTCAACATTTATCTTTATCAGTAAGGCTCTATTTTTTAAAAATGCTTTAAAAATATTTTGGGGACATAAAAAAAAGAAAATGATCTCAAAATTTTCATTTATCTGTAAAATTTTAAGTAGTGCTATTATATATTGGTTTAGAATTAATTCACTACATAAAATCAAAACTACATAGCTTTTTTAATTTTAGCTTTTTTAAAAATATTAATTTTATAACGGAAAGCATTAAAAAATTTAAAAAAAACGACCATGATTTTTGAAGGAAATTGTTATCTTTGTTAACAGAACTTGAAATGAAAAATCATTAGAAGAAATAATTTTAAAGAATCTCAAGCATTGTCATTTTTTATATATTGGCAATCATCAATAAAAATAGTTTTTTAAAATAAGATCTTACAAGTGCAGTCTTTTTATTTTAGTTATTTTTTGCTATCTATTGTTTAATTTCTCATTCATTAATGCAAGTGGCGAGGAGTCGTGATTGCTGAAATAGATGGCGCCATGAATGCTGAATCCTATTTGTTTGAAAAAAAAAGTCGATTGATTATTCGGGAAACTGACAACTCATATAATTTATTCTCATCTGACATTACAAGAATAAAAAATATTGAATCTCGAGCATATCAGAAAGGGATTAAAAATTCAATCTTCAGCCAAAGTTAATTAAAAATTTGGTAAAAAATTCCCATTTTTCCAGAATGTTTAATTATTTTTTTATTTTTGGTAACACAGAATGAATCGTAAGTACTCCAAATCGTTTAGGTGGAAAAGATACCGAAATATTACTAATAACTACCAATTTTGCTTCGTTATTCAAACGATTAAAATTATTTTTTATCACTTCACATGCAAATTAACGGTAATGGATTATTTGTAGAAAAAAAAGGGGGGGGGAATTGTTCAATATTTTTAGATTAATTATTCATTAGTTGTAAAATACTGCTAAACACATAATCTTTGAATTATTCAAGTTATCTTCTAGGTATTATTTCAATCCTTCTTAGAATATTTAAGTAAAAAATATCCTTGAAGTCATATAAAAATCTCTAAAAATTCAAACGATTAAAACTTTTTTTAATCTTTTGCGGTCGGAAAAGTAATTCGACGCATAATTATTCACCAAATACATGGACATGCTAATTACACCAAAAAATAAATACACGCAACTGCTTTAAGTTGAGTTTTCCTGAAAAATAAATCTGCATCATTTTAACATTCTGTAGATGTTTTTAAGAATTAAAATAAAAAAAAAAAGAATAAATGTAATGTCAAAATGATGCACCTTCTTGAATGGTAGCTGAGAGTAGACATACGACCGCAAAGGGTTAATAATCCATAAATATTAGCTGATTTCTACAACTGCGGTAACAATATCTGCTTTCTCTTCTAGATTTCAAAGTTGAAGGGAAATTTATACCCATATATCAACCTTTATGTTTCTTGATATATTTGTTTTGAAATTATCAGTTAGTAAAATTCGGGATCCTAAATATTACTGATCATGAACTGCATCTTATTAAAGTCAACGGGAAAACATACTTTACAGAATGGTACCAGAATGAATTACGACTTGATATGGTAATTAATTAAAAAAAATCTCCTTTTGCAAACTTTCAGTACAAATATGCCAGATTTTTGTGATTTTCGTATTCCTTCTAAATTATTCGAGGTATAAGCGTAACATTGTATGCCCAGTTTTTTTAGTTGTTATATACACTACATCAAAGGTTATCAACTTGAAGGTCACGAATCCATTTTTAATGTATAGTCAAAAGATTTTCAATACACACGTCTCTTTCTAAAATCTGTAAAAATGCGCCACAGATCTAAAACATTCATTAAGACACATGTAAGCAACAAAACAAACTAAACAAAAAATAGAGCAATGCAGAAATAAGTGACTTGATTCGAATGGTAAGACAGGTATCGATGGTCAGGGGTTAAGATCTCGGCTTGTAAATCGTAAAGTTTTAAATTCGGGACCCAATTCCACCGAAGAACCGTCGTCTTAGGGAATCTGTAGCATGTTAAACCTGACAGGGCCAAACGCCTTCCCGCTGGTGTGGTGTGATATGGAGGGGGGGTGTCAGTTCAGGTGTCGTAATCATCATTTGACCGTGGTTCAAAGTTACGAGGTCCGTCCCAAAATAGCCCTAGTGTTACTTTACAAAGGTGCGTTAACCCTTTGCACTAAGAAAAATAATTAGATGCAAAATTACTCACCTAATTCAAAGATTTGTTTATTGATACGAAAAATAAATATGCATAGTTCATTTAAGTCGAATTTCTTTGAAAAATTAATCTACATCTCCTAACCCTTATGTAGGCGTTTTTAACAATCAGAATTGAAAAATAAATACATAAAACTTCAAAAAGATGCACAATCTTGAATGGCGAGTCAGCAGCAGCATCAAGTGGAAAGGGGTAGTATAACTAAGCCAAACCAAACTTGAATGATAAAACAAGAAAAAAAAAAAAACAAAGTGGTAAAAACAACAACAAATGTCTTTTTCAATGCCAAATGATGTATAATATAAAGAAGCAACATTATTGTTAAGATGCATAGCTGAAAAGAAAGCAAATTTGGCATCAACTTCAATTTGTTTTTCCACTGGAAATATACAGGGAAAATAAATACAGTTTTTATACAGGGAAAATAAATAAAAGACTTCGATTTACAGCGACGATCTTAGCGGTAAGTGAGATAAATTTTTTCTTCACTTGCCACTGTGGGCGTTTACTGTGAGATTCTTTTAGGAATTTATTCGACACATGTGGAATTGAAAAAAAGGGAATCTTATTTATATTTGAATTAAATATAAATAAGATTGTGGCGTAAAATTTAGTAATTTTTATCTTTTTATTTGAAGCGTGTGAATCTTAAAGTGTCGGTGGTTTTATACAGCGTGTGATGGAAATAATTAGGTCTGGGATTTGGATCAGAAAATAAAAGAAGTCTGCACTAAACTAAAATGGAATAATTCAATAAAAAATTAGGAAATTAACTAGACTTTCAATTGAATCAAGAGATATCATTACGTATGTATAGAAATATTTCAGGTTTCAAAACCTTGGTTTTTCTTTTCATGCAAACAAGTATTAATCTGTATTCATTGTTACAGGTATCTGTTTGTTTCAATAAAAATGATTTATCCGCCCTTTCAAGGTGAGTATAAAGCTCAGTAACAAATTAGAGGGCATGAACAGAAACTGCACCTCAACAATTTCGAAAATTATAGATAGATTTTGGAAATTGTAGATAGATTAGAGAACCGAATAGATAAATATTCATCTTCGATAGTTTAGTGCAAGATAGACTAAATCTTCACTTACTTCTTTTCAATTTTAGAGAATAAGAAATTTCCAAACTGATTTTTTCTTAGAATGTTTCTATCCCTAGAAATTATTTTTTTTACTAGCTAAGGTAAGAATCGCATTGAATGCGCATGCTCTATTTGAACACGCCCTCTAGTAACGTAAAAAAAATAGTTTGATTCTGTTGCCAAAATCAAGTAATCCCTAAATTCCCCTCTTAATTGTTTACTGAAATTTCCATATTTTTATGTAAATCATACTAAAATCTAAAATCATTGATCATAGAAAATAGACAAACAGTTAATAAATGTTAAAGCTATCCGTTTAATGAAATAATCTAAAAAGAGGAATACATTTTTCAGATCATAGAAGTACTATATTACGGAATAAAAGAATAACAAAATATCTTTTTATATTAAATACCTTTACTTAAAAAGTTGTTAATATGTTTCAATTGTATGTATTTGAATGTATACCAATTAGTAAAAATATTAAATTAATATAAGCAAAAAGAACAAAAGAAGATCGATAATTCTTGAAGATTTAATCAAGATCATTCTCAGGCAGGAATTCAAACAAGGGATTTTTTCTTCGAGGAGTCGGACTTTCGTCCAAAAATATTCACCTCTTGTGATCCGAAATTCTCCAGAAATTGTGGTCTTATTGATGAACTAAAATCATAAAAAAAGAGATTAAATTATACAATATCAAGCAAAATCATTTTCTAGGGATTTCGGATCGCGAGGGGTGAATATTTTTGGACGAAAGTTAGACCTCTCTCAGAAAAGACCTCTCTTAAAAAAGTTGTTTGAATCTGTGATTGAGGATGGCTCTTAAGAATATATATATATATATATATATATGTATATATATATATATATATAATATGCCGAGTGATCAAAAAGTCTGCAAATTTAAAAATTAATAATTCAAAAACCTAAAAGCATTTATAAAAACTAATGTGGTTTAAACCAAATAAATAGTAAAGAAACCGGATTTTGTATGACGCAATAATAGTTGTTCTGTTTTCCACTAACAGATGGCGCTGTAATATCACTGGTATCGGATCATGCTTGGAGACTTAGATGCAAGACATTTTTATTTGGCTAATAGATTGCTTAAATAAATTTCCATCTTGTATATAATTAATTGCAATTTTAATCAAAGTTTATAAAGATTTAAGATAAAATTCATTTTACTGTTAACATTTATATTTTCAATCATTCAAGACCATTTAGTAAATTCTATAACTATTTCTTTTAACAGTTCTATAATTCTTGCCAAAGTCTACAACAGTAATAAAAGAGATAACTTACTAACACTTTTTTTTAAATTCAAAAACAATCTCTAAAATAAAAAAAAATTCCTTATAAATAAAAATATTCCTTATAAAATAAAATATAAAAATTAATAATAGATATTGTTATATTCAGCTGAAATTTTGCATCTTATAAGAAGGATTGAAATTTTCATTTGTCATCGGACTGCTAGTTTGTAATCTGTTAGATATAATTATTGTTTCCATTTAGAAACAGACATTTTTCCTTTACTTTTTTCCTCCTTTCTTGTTTTTTCTTTATCAAAGTAAAATGTGAGTAATTTTTTTTACTGATATAAAACGTTTTACGATATCAAACACAAAGTATAAATTCTTTGATAATTTTTATACAAAAAAAGTATTTATGTTGTTGTTGTTATTTATGGCACTTGCCATGGACAAGTCCCCCGCTGATGCAGCAGCAGATTTAAGCCGAACGGAGTTTTTCTCGTTTTTGAAGTAGCGCCAACTAGGGCCAAGAGTACGACTTTAACTACACACTCATTACATTTGCTTGCACAGCCCCTTTTTACAAGGGGGGGCACAGTTACACATCTCACATATAGCAGCCACGCCTTAACCGGGACTCTCAGAACACGAGGAAGACGCTCTACCTCTGTGCTAGAAAGCCGGTAAAGTATTTATGTTCATATGAAATGCAAGTTCTGCAGTTGATAGAAACTAAACATGCAATTAAAAAATAAAATAGAAGGAAAATCTGATAAAAAATTATTTATTTAAAATAGTTTTAATTCAATAGTAATATATCCCCTTGTAAACCTTAGGAAAAACTCGGGTAGAATAACAAAACAATATAAAATTCCAATATACAAACGATCATTTAAGATCTTTCTTACAGAGTTAGCAGCAAAATTCAATTAAAGAGATTTTCATTGTTTCACTATCAGTTTCAGAAGAATCCTTTTCGTTTAAAATGTTATAATGCAAGGAATATTTTACTACATATAATTAATGAGATATTATCAAAAATTAGAAAAATGCTTAGTGCAATGGGCAAACCGGCTTAAGTTACTTAAAATAATAGAAGTAATGGTAATATTTTTTAAAAATTTAAATAAAATTTTAAAAGCATTTTATTGAAGGAACAAAAAGGTAAGCAAAACATTAAGATTAAGGATAAACAAAGAATATATTCTTGAAATTCTTAGCAACAGTTAATCCTGGTGTACTAACCAGTCGCCAAAGACTAGTATACTAAAAATTCAAAAACTATTAGATTCACTCAAAAATGCCTGTAATCCCGAATGTATCTGATACAAATAAAAACCGTTTTTAAATAGTTCAAATCAATTTTAAGATACAAAAAACTTCAATTTTCTAACCGAATCCATTTTTAAATATTGCTGTTCTTTCTTGCTGATTTTCTATCTGTATTATTGTATATGTAATGATATAGATAGAAAATTAGGGTCATACTCAGCTCAATAAAAAGAAAGAGTAAGGCTCTTAAATTAAAGCTTGTTGACTACATGAAACTATTTATCTAAATATCTAAATAATTAAATTGAACACACCAAATTTGACTGTGACAACAATGAATGAATCAATGGAAATTAGCAATGACCAATACTATGTTCTATTTAAATTTTTTCTAAATTAATAAAATTTTAGAAAATTTTTTAATTTCTATTTTAATTTTTTTCTAAATTAATGCTATCAATTTTTATACAGTTTTTTTATCAGAAAAGTATTGATTTATTTCAAGATTTTTTTGTATTTACATTTGATTGGAGTAATTTTGACTGTGACATATAAAATAAGTCTCAAAATCTTAAAAGTTTTTGTACAGTTTTAAATATTCAGAAGCATTTTACTTCCAGTAGTTTAGAATTCGGGTATATTAATTAATAATATGAAGACTAGACTAAAGAACAGAGCCTTCATTGATTTTAAGGCTTCTGAATTAAAGTTAAACGACAAATAACAATAGAAAATCTATTTTTAGGAAAAAAGAGAAGTGGTGATATCAATAATGTTTTAACTTGGATATTCGAATAAAATGTATTTATATATCTAATCTTTGTACTTTAGGAACTCCTAATAACTAAAGGCCGCATAGTTCTGTGAAAAGTTGAAAAAGTGGAATGCTTCATGGAAAAAATGAAGCTTATAAACCAAACTGATGTAAAAAAGATCTCCAGAAGCCACCATTGTTGTTTATTAATATATATTTCTTATCCAATTGCTTTATAGGAATGTATCAATCAATTACATCAGTTTATCAAACATTGTACATACGTTTTTATATAAAAGTTGATTGAAATGTTTTGAAAAAATTAAGAAATGTTGCGGATTTGATTTATGGAATTTTTATGTATATAAAATTAAAATAATTAGAGCTTTATTATACTAGAGGCTGGACCCCCCTTCAAGTCCTTTAAATCCTTATTATAGGCAATTTTAGTTGTGGTAAAAAGTTTGTGTTGTGGCGCCATCTAGTCATTCTGAAAAAAACTATTTGACGCATTATATCACCATTTATTTGAAAATCCATTATTGGAAAAATATTATTATTCTGATTAATAATGCAGTAATAAATAAAATAAAATAATATAGTTAATAAAGCTGAATATATTGCAAGGTTACAAAAATTATTCAGTTGATTGTTTTAGTTAAAATTGCAGTTGCTCCTAGTATATATAAGTGGAATATTAAGCACAAGATGTTATAATTCCAAGCTATTTTAATAGATAAAAATCTTAAAATTTATTTCTCATGAGCTTCCCCCCTCCCCTAATAGTATATTAATATATCAGTTTTAGAGTAACTTATAACTTTTACGAAGTTAAAATAAAACATAGTTGCATATCTTGTTAATAGATGACGCTACAGAGGTTTTAAAAGCGATCATATTTCTCCAATCGAATACAATTATTCGCCATATTTAACATTGTTTTAATTCATACATGAATTGTATTTTGCTACAAAATAAGGAAAGGCATTTTTGAAGAGTTTAATAAATCTAATTAAAATTTTAATAATTTAAATGAAGCATCTAACGATTTAGACATATAAAATACTTCGGATTTTAATCTATAAAATACTTTGGATTTCAATCTAAGTTTTTTAAAAATTGAATTCTAAAAATAAAAGAATGTTAAGTGCATTTAATATTTTCTTTTCTTTTCTTTTAATCTACTGTTAGCACCTTGCAGTAGATTATTTAAATCTTTTTATTTAAATAATTTTTTTAATCATTTTAAATTATCTTCTTACTAAATTATGCAGTTATATTTTTATCTCGAATATTGTAGAGAACATGGATAAAAACAGCGTTTTTCCGAATTTTAGGAACACTTAAATTCGCTCCTGGAATTCAGAAGATATAATTATTTCTGTAACTTTCCTTCATATCGGAAAAATTTATACTTGCATCTTATGTATACATGCTAAACGCAAGTGTTAAACATGTATGAAAACAATCCGTTCAATGTCTCGGCTTGTAATGGATGAAAATTCCTAGTAGAGTAAATAAGTGCTGTTTTAAAATTAAGTATGCAAGGAAGAAAATACTAAGAATTATTATCAGATAATAAATATCGATATACAAACAGCAAATAATAATAATAATAATAATAATCTTACAACTAATAAAATTTTATTTTAGATAGCGAAAAGGGGTGAGCAAAATATAAAAATAATTATTTCAGAATTCTGAATTTTTTTGAGATCAGATTTATTATCTTTATCAGGAAAAATAAGCATTAGTAATTTTTCATCTTTCATTGTATTTTTATATTCTATATCGAAGTATATAAAGCGAAACTATTGCAATCATTTTCGAGATTTTCATGAATTTTAAAGAGGTTTAAATCTCTTAAAATCTGAAAAATGCATTTTTGATATTATATGTATTTGAATATAATAATTCAAAAACACGTTTTCGCGACAGATAAAATTTTCATGAGGTGTTTATTTGAAATATGTAGATTTATATCAAATTTTGAGCAATATCAATTCGCTGGAGATTTGACTTTTCAGGCAAATTTTCAGGGAATGCAAGTGAATCTCTTTCCTGTCCGAATGTTAGTGAGCTCGAATACAAAATGGAATGCATAAACAAGCGCAAACAAAAACAAGGAAAGAATAAACAAAAGAATTTTAAGCGCAGTTCTAAGATGTAAAGTATAGAAGATATCAAATTTTGATTAAAATTGATTGAAATGTGATCATCAGTTTGTTTATATAGATATTCTTAATTTTGCAAGCGTATAAAAATAGCAACTCAAAGACATATTAAGAATGGAAGATTTTGTATTATGTAAAATTGTACACTATGGAATGTAATTGTAGATTCGTGTTAAATTTCGGTTTCAGTTGATTAAAAAAGTATCAAAATGTATATTCTTCTTTTTTCGCTATAATATGAAGAAGAAAATACTCATGAACTTGATTTTGAAAATAAAAAAAATCAATTGTGTTATTCTAGTGTTACCCATCTCAAATGTTTTCATGAACATTTGCGATAGGTTCAATTAATTACCTTCAGAACTACTGTCCATTTTCCACCATAAAAATCATTTGCATGTTCTCCAATGAAATTTGACTTTACTAAAATAAGCTGAGATTTAAGGCGAAGGAAAATATATTTAATTTAATTAACAAACGAATATTTTATGTTCAGCAATTGAATTCTTAAAAAGAGAATATCAACTTTGAAAAAGAACCATAAAATGAAAAACGCGGCCTACAAAAATGCATTGTTAGCTGCATATCCCCCCCCCCCGTAAAATCCTTTAACAGATATCTCTGGCTTTCTGGAACTCATAGTTCTCCTCGGCTAATCAAATGCATTGTCCTTACTAAATGTTTCTTTAATGTCCGGTACATATATTGTTCCATGATCAAGCAAGGATTACGAAAGGATAGAATAAAATTTATTTTCATTTTATCCATCGAAATGAAGTGAGTTATTGTTATGCAAGAATAATCTACTAGGGAAGGTCTAAGGTCCAGTAACATCCATGACTTGCAAGGCCATTTCATGTATTCTACAAAAAAGGACATCAAAGTCTAAGGCACAACAACATCCATGACCTACAGGACCACGCCAAACATTCTAAAAAAGATATTAATATCGGAAAAAAATTACATTCCTAAATAATAACACTCTAAGGATCAACAATAAGGGGTTCTGTTTTGCTTTTCATCAAGACAACACCTACGCCCACATATAAAAAATATATACATTTCGTCATAAGAAAAAGTTGGTCTTCCTTCTGCAAAAGCAGCTGATGCTATTTACTAGTACAGTTGCAGTTAACAATAATGACATTACACCGGATAATGACATCTGCCAGGAAGTGTTTATACACTGAGCTGTTTGATATCTGTACAAGATCCAGTTCTAGACATTAATACACTCTGTGGAGCTATGATAAGTAATACAATATTTGCCACAACATACTTTTCTTTCAGAGGCTGCTACAATCGATCAGAATGTCATTTTTCCATAATCATAGGTGGCATACGTTTGTAAGTAGTATCTGATGCCATTTTCTAGTAAAATTTCAACAATGAGGGCATTACAACGAATCATGACACGCTGGTCCTATATCAAGCATCATAAAAATGGTGTTACATAATCGATCGCGTTACTGAACAAAACATTAATACTATCTTGGAAGTGTGAGTAATATTGACTACTATATGCAGTTCATCACACTGCATCAAAATATCATTCTTCTACTATTACGAAAAATGACATTCATTTGTAAGTATCCAGTATCTGATGTCATTTGCTTGTTCAATCACAATAATGATGACATCATGGGAGACACGAAAATTAATGTTAATTGTTCAATGGAAATTTACAAGCATAGGTTTATATCTATTTATCGAAAAATTATTTGAAATGATTCATGTGAACTGTGGTTGGTGATATATAGCTTAAATTTCATATCGCCATCTAAAAAACAAAAGGCCATATACTAAAATTTAAATTTGATTAAAATCCAGATGTTGATATTCCTTCATATCACGAAAAGATCCAAGTTGCCTATCTAAAAAGTATGATATATGGTTTGGAAAACAGCAAAAATGAAAATAATAAAAATGCGATAGTAATAATAATAAAGTTTATGAACTCCCTAGTAAGAGTGAAAATTAATGTAAAGTTTCAGGAGCTAAAGCTTAGTTACTACCGTACCATTCAGGCAACACAACGGAATTTTTAAGGAATTTTAAATTTTCAACTTTGGCATTTCAATATTAGAGTTAACATTTTTTCTATTTAAATATTCACTTAACACAAGAGAGAGCTACATCTGAAATTTGATTAAATTGTCCCCACAACGCTGCCACTCCCCACCAAATCCTTGAAGGAATCCGAGTTCATCAGAATTTTTTTCTGATCTAAGCATTTAACAAATTAATGTTAGTATGACCTTCAAATATCATTTTACAATCGAAAAAGATGATTTACAATCGAAAAGATTTTGATGAAACGGTCTGTCGTTCACAGGGCTACTATTTTTCTACTACCCCTTAGTATCGTATAGATGTCACATCTACAATATTACAAAAGCGAAAGAATGTAAAATTTTCCTAAGAGAGATTAGAGATCCCAAAGATTAGCTAGGAGAAGAGAGAATTTTTTAACTCATTTAGTGGTTCAGTAGTTGTACTCAGAAAGAAAGAAGATTGGGTAGTAAGAACTAGCACTTTCATCATCAAAAAGTCAAGGAAAAGAACTATCGGAATCATTATTTTGATTTGAACTTTTAATCTAAATTAAATAAGATCATGCAGCATATTAGAATTTAAAATATTCTCTGTTACATTCATACTCACATCAAGGAAATCAAATTATCGTTTCGTTTCCTTCCATCCAGAAGAAGAGTAGCTATTGAAATAAACTAAATAAATAGAGACGGTGTTAAAATTCTGTGATGTATGAAATTGATTATTAAAATAATGGTAAAATGATTTAATAAACGCAATTTCTTTTTTTATATAATCTTTTATTTCAGCATTTTTTACTTCTCGCATTCATACTAAAAAATATTATAATTAAAAAAAAACGAGCAAACATCGAAATCAGAAATATAGAAACGCGATAACAGAAAAAAGTAATGATGTAAATTTGATACAGAATTTTTGTCATTGCTAATCAGATTGCAATAAAAATTAAGTCAAATTTTGGTTGCAATCGGAAGAGGAAAGCACGTCTAAAGCGTTCGAGTTTTGGGAACTATTAATAGTATGCCAGAAGGTTAAACCACAAAAAACTCTCACAAAATCACGCGATATATTGAGTAAAAATGCTAAATCTCCTCTAAAAGTAACTATTTTGTAACTATTGTGCACCAATGTCATGCTAGGCAATCTTAGGAGTCCCACCTTCTTTAAGGAGTATGCGAGGAAATCTTGAGGAGACTATTCCCGATGGTTATAATCAGTTAAATTACAAATAATACGACCAGGAAATTATTTAGATCATATATTATTACAGATTATTTAGATTATATATTATTATAGATTATTTAGATTATAGATTATTTAGATTATATATTATTATAGATTATTTAGATTAATATTAACGATTACTTAGCATTTTTGTAGAAAATACGATAAAAAGGAATAGAATAGACAAAGGGCTTCTAAAGTTTTAAATTTTGAGATCCGCTTTTTATAAATCGAATCTACAGCGATCTACTTCATCCGCTGAGTAATGAATTTTTTCTGAGATAAGTTATAATTGTTTTGCCTTGAAACTGGCTTTGTGGGATCTAAATGAACTTTTATTCAGAAAAAAATATCGTTAAACATTTTTTTTATCGTTAAACAAGATTACAAAAAAAAAACATTTTAAGTTTAAATAAACAAATTCTCTTGAGAGTGCTGGGACACTATCATGTGACATGCACGTAATCCTTAAAATACACCGCATTCAGTGAAACATGATAACCATTCATCAATTGTCTCGATAATTCGTAGCTTACCCCCTCAAGCCCTCCTAGCACCACAAATATGGAGAAGAGAATCTTCCGATATAGTGGTAGGTTCTCGCTACCATAATGAGTATGATGCAACTACATCCTATCCATGCTTCCTAAAGATGGGGTTATACCGTGTAATATGAGGATGATTTTGATTTAACCCTAATACCCTCCTATGAAGTCGCGGTGTTCGATCATTCAGATTTATCAACATGCTTCAGGGGTAATACGAGAACTTGGTTATAATTACCTGTTCAACGACAAGCGGTGCTATCACTATATACAAGCACTCCGCCATCTTTATTTCATATCTGTACTAAATGTTTAATAGATAATCAATTTATACAATACAATCAATATATTTTGGATACAATGTAATTGTTTGAAGAGTGTTGCTCTATTAGCTCTTTGTTCTGACCAGGAATTGAGACCATAAAGCCGGCAGTGTTCTTCAAATCTTACAAATTTTACTGTATCCAAACGTGAGTTTAAAGATGACGAAAACAAACCGATTTTGATCTCGCTAACTTAAAATAATAATAGATTCTAAATTCTTCTTTTATTTTCCAGGTAAAATATTTTATCACATGATCTAACAGAAGAATATTTTATATAAATTAAAGACACGCAAGAGATACAAGGGGAAAATTATAAAAATGTTTAGTTTAAAAAGGATATAATTTAATTACTACGAATAATGGGGGCCTATTTATTGATCCGTTGAAATTTTAGCTATGAAAATACAAAAATCTCTGAAAGAAAATATTAATAATAACGATAATAATAAAAATTCCGAGCCCTTTTGGGCAGGAATCATGTTATTAAAAGTACTTCAAATAAAATCTGTATTGAAAAACGTTATCGATTCTTCTCTGAAAAGACATTAAATCTTACATCATACAACATTTTGAACAATACAAAATAGGAACTTTCAAAGAGAAAATGAAATGTACTATTCTAATTTTTAAACATATATACTAAGTTTCACTTCATCAGAATATAACAATACAAACAAAAAAAATCGCTGCATTTTAAATTATACATAAATAAACTAATGATAAAATTTGTTGAAGCAATTTATAAATTGCTAAAAAAGAAAGCATACTATTATCTTCTAATTTATAAATATATATGTATGCCGAATTTCATTTTATCAAAGTACAGTAATGCATTAAAAAATTCACTTCTTTTAAATTATAATTTAATAAAGTTATCATAAAATATATCCAATCAATCAATAAATTAAAAAGCAAAATGAAAATCACAAATTGAGGGAAATGGATCTTCCTCCAAATATAACCATTTCTATATTGTAACGACACACTCCTATAGTTAAAAAATTAATTAAATTTAAACTTTATTAAGTTTAAAAAGTGACAGGAAAAAAACTATTACTTCTTTCATAATTGATATATCAGAATAAAGAAAAAGCTCCAAGATATTACGTATTCACATTGTGACAACACATTACAAATTTAAAAAATATTAATTTATATCTTATAAATTTATTTCGAATTCTTCTAAGTCAATTGAAAGAATTTTTTATCGTACTTCTAAATAAACACATGCATTTTTTAAACAATTCAAGAAATTCACTTCATTTGTGTACCGGCAAATTTAAAAATAAATAATAAAACTAAAAATAATCTTACTCCTATAAAGTTGAATATCCTATGAGAGAAGTTTATCCAAAAATTTAAGTATCCACGATTGGCAACACAAATCGCAAGCAGACGATTTCGAATATTAATCCGATTCGAAATAATCCTTACACTTTTCACTTAATACAATATAAAGAGAAAATTATGGAATCCCGCGCTTTAAAAAGCGGGAGTTGGGGTTTTTAAAGAACGAATTTCGGGGAACGAGACTGCGCATATTTCGGAAGTCTCTCGTTCGACCTGTGACCTTTTCCCGCTGTTTGTCGGGACCAGTGAAAATGCCAGACCAGCCCGGGACGCACTGAGGTCACAGAACTGCACTATTAAGATCAATCTGCTCCCTGGTGTTTCATATATATGCACTGCAAAATAATGGATTGTAACGAATAGATATCAATTCAGTCTTCATACTCGGTCGAGGATTTCAAATAATGCAAACCATCCTTGGAATATCAATGGGGAAATTCATTATTAAAAAAATTAGCATAAATTTCCGACCATTGTCATCTTTTACGATAGCATTTCATTTTCTAAAATTTTTCTCCATTAAAGGATATCAAATTAATAAATTCTATTTAGTTTTAATTTTAAACAAAATATTTATCCATTTATATAAATGCATGTCTTGTAAGGAATGCAAGTAAACATTATCAAAAGATTATTTTCGAACTTATATAAGAAAAAATCACTACGAAAAAAATTACACAATGAGAAATGCCAGATAGAGCTGAACAAATATTTAATTCGTCTGCAGTTGTTGATTTTTATTATTTCGTAACGAAAAATAATTTTAAAAGTCAAAAATTTGAACTTGAAATTTCAATGAGTTTCTACAATTTTGTCCTCCCTGAGACTGAAAGTTTCATTACTTGGAATTGTGTTTACTTTTAAAAAAATGTATCCATCTAACTGTGAACGCAATATCTCAAAATCAATTCGAGTTAAATGAATGGAATTTGGTATGTAGCTTTAACCCCAATCATATTTTAAATGAATTCTTAACTCAGGAAGTTTGTTTGTGTAACTATCCCTCCTCCCCCCAAAAAAAGAAATAAAAAAGATATTTAGAAAAAAATGAACGCAAAATTTTATCCACAGTTTTTACATCTGAAACGTATAATTTAATAAAATTTTTAACTAAATTTTCTTAAAAGTTTAACGTTACTCATGAATGTTAACTTCATAATTCATTCTTCTTCCTAATTCATTCATTCAGTAATAACCATTCATGTCATAGTTGACAAACTGAACAATCTGAAAAAATGAAACATGTTATTTCATCTTTTTACCAAAATTACAATTCAGTTTCAGTTTTTGATTTCATTTAGAAGAAAATCAGCGTTCAGTCTGCATATTCTGCTTTCTTTGCTGTTCCACGAAAAAGAAAACTCTCATGTGCGGTATCTGAAAATAAAAATCTGAGCTCTCATGGTGTGATTAGTCATGTTTAAAGTCAGAATTTTTATGAGAGGGATGGAGAAGACAATTCTTTTATAAGACATTATCCTTGGAAGTTTTAAGGAAGACAACATCTCTGATTTGTTTTAAGGAAGTAAACATAAGTAGTTACCAGTTTTTAATACAGTACTTGCATTTAATATGTTATTAGCAACCAATTATTAAAATTTTTTTATTATGGACAAAATTAGTGACTTTTTTGAGCTAGCAAATTTTCAAATCATGATGCATCTCATGTACAAAGCGAATTTTTGCTATGGTGAAAGTATCTTCTACATTATACACCGCGTTTTAATCAACACAGCAATTAAAGGATAATTATAATAATTTCATTAGTATAATTATTTTCGTGATTTATTAGACGACAACTTATTTCAAATATAAATTGCTTAACTTTTAAAAAATACTAAGTTTTCCCTTCTCCCTTTCATTTTGATTATTTTAAAATTTCATAATTTAATTTATACAAAATTATATAAAAATTTATTATATTTTGTATATTATTATATTATATAAATCGATGTTAAGTAATTTTATTCAGATGTTACTAAATCATATAAATTTATGCTAAAAATATCCTTTATTCTTAACAATGAAATATCTTTCATTATTATAAAAATTCAGCAATATTTTTAAAAATATCTTTTTAATTTAAAATTCCAAATACGCTTCATTCAATCTTTTTTAACTGTGAATTTCTTTTATTGAATTTTAACAATAATTCCAATCAATTCTTAGATTTTGGAAAATTATTTAAAAATTATTTTTGCATTATATCTTCCCAACATTGACATCAAAATTAATTTCTCCATTAAGAGAATTTATCTTTTTTGATAGTTTCTCCAATTGATTTCCGATTTTTTAAATTTTGTTATGCATTTTCACTTAATTAAACCTTTTTCATACCTGTGAAAATATAATGTTGTAATATCCTTTTCCCTTACTTGCTTAAGTATAGTACTTTTGAAACAAGGTACACTGTGTGTTCTCATTCATAATGCACAAAACTTCTTACTTTCTAGACTTAACCGTCAATTTATCGATAATTTAGTTAAGTTTGGATTTCTTACTTTTGGAGACATCTAGTAGTTACATAAATAGTTTCTAGTAGTAACATCTAGTTGTAGAATAAATAGTTTCAGAAATTTCTGATCTTTAAATTAATTAAATAACAATTAAACATTCAAAGAATAACAGTATTCTTCTATTTAATACATTAAATTATATTTTATTTTAATACCTACAAGGGGCGCTGATAATAGATATAAGAAATAATTGATATAAAGATTCTATGGTATTTACTTCTTGAACTTTAAATTAAAACTCAAAAATGCGATTGATTTCAGAAAATTAATAACTAACTGTGTTTAAAATATGTTTTGATTAATTTTATTAGAAGCGTGATATCATCATGTATCTATCATGTCCAATGGCTTTGAAGGATTTAAATTTGTGAAGGTACAGTCTTCTCACAATTGCTAAAACACAAGAAATTTCAGAATGATTGATCTTTCCTTTTGCAGAGGTTTCGTGAATTTCCTTTTACAAATCATATTATTAATTACAAAAAGTATTCTTTGAAAATTAGAAACAAGAAAATTTACTGACTAAAAACATGACGAGAAAATCTTTGCTTTCGATAATTTTTCTTTCTCAATTCCAATCAGGGAGTGATTCCCAAAGAGATGATACTTAATATAACTAAGAATTGTAATATCAAACCAAAAGTTCAATATCGGTATTCAGTATTTTTTGGAACTTAATATCTTGATGATAGTTTTACCTGTAGTAGAAATTTTAGAAAAAGATAGAAAATCTTTGTTTTATTTGTCAGTTTTATTAGAGAGTGTAAATATGGAAAAAATAATTTGTAACTTTTAAATTTTAACAGTATATAAAGATTCCAAAAAAAGTAAAGAAACATCTTATTTATTTAAAAAACAAAAGAGTTTAAATATCTCTATTCAGTCTGTGGAAGTATTACAAATTTTTGAAAAGTGGGAGTAAAAAATATTATCCATTAATTGTACTGTCATTAAGCCAATAACGTAATTTTGTGAAAAAAATTACCAGTTGCCTGAAACGCTCTTTCGACATCTTAGCTAGTTGGTGGTACTGTCAGTAATGCGTGACATACTTTTCCCAACTATTTACCTCTAAATCCCTCACCTTCAAGCAAATCGATTTCTTGTTTAATGGTTTTGGATACAGCTGATTTCTGTATTGTATTTTAGTTGAATTTTTTTTGTATCGCTAATCCTAATTTTTGTTTAACAGACAATTCCTTTTCACTATCGATATTAGTGTCATCATAAACTTCAATAACTGTACCGAATTCTTTTGAATTTGGATAGGTGTGTGGGTAAAAGGATTTAATAAAACTACTATAAACTTTATGAGATTAGAATTGGTTAGACTCTTTTCTCATTTTTCATTTCCATTTTTTAACCATTAAAATTATGTAAATACCGTAAGACATTTTCTATATAGGTATATCTTTCTTCTGGGCGATTTTTCAACATAATATATAATTCTTGAGATAATGATGTGCGATGTTCTTTCAGTGACTGCAACATGAAATTTATTGATTGCACGAATAAACTTTGTATTCACAGCTCGTTAAGAAGGCATAAAAACAAAAACGTATGCTATTTTGCTATTTTCGGGATTCCTGAACATACAGAGACGACAATTAAAAAAATTCTGGTAACCAGTGAAAAAACATTATTTGACACAGAATTTTATAACACAAAATTTGACACAAAACTTTACAAAATTGTATAAATGGCTCAAAATTGCCAATGTAATGGTATTGCAATCTTTAAATGTAACCTTTTGCGAACACTATGACAACCGTACTATTTTTTAAATTTATTTTATCCTGAATGTGATTTGTTTTAGGAACAGCTTTATGTTTGGAGCCAAATTCAGGAATACTGTCAAGCCAAAACGTGGGAGAGGATGGCGAAGTATTAGATAATTCATCTAGAATAAGTGTAGAGACAATTCCAACTAGGTGAATTGCTAACTGATCTAGCCAAAAAAATTTCATTAAATAAATACTGTAAATGTTGGAATTTTGAAAATCTTCATGTTTCAAATATTCTTGAGTATGCAATGCACGCTTTTGTATATATCTGCCAGCGATACGATAGCTCACAAATCGCTTTCAGCTAGACGGATGAAATTTAATATGAAGATTTAGATTCCATTAAATTTTGAGCAAAATTTATTCAGAGTAAGTGCATCTGTTCTGCTTTCCGAAAACAACTCGATGCTTTCAAAATTTAAAGAGCTCGATAGATGAAATTTGGTATAAAGTTAAATACTTAAAATGTAAATTTTGAACTAAATTTATGAAACATTCATAAAATTTGAACCACAATTGACCATTTACCTGGTTTGCTGTTTTGAAATTTGATATAATGTTTAGCTTTTAAAATGTAAATTTTATCGTAAAATTTTAAAATAAATTTGTCAAATATTTATAATATTTGAACCAAATTTGACCTTTTTGCCTGTTTTTCATGCATATAAAGACTATGAATAAAAAATGCAATGAATTAAATAAAAGAAATGTGAACTATTTTAATCAAACAATCCTGACAATACTCTATGCCAAATTTTGTTTCAAATTGCCTGGCAAACAAGATTTCTAAAATGCATATTTGATTTTCTGGTACTTAGTATTAACCGCACGTCAGAGCTCAGTTGCCAAAAATTTGCATCCTAGTGATTAATCACCAAAAAATCGCAAAAAACTGCAAACTAGATACAATAAAAGTGCTAACAAAATCTATTTTCTTTAAGTATTATCTGGAACTGTCCATGGTATTAATTCACAAATACCGTCGTTTTTTAATTCATTATGACGCAGGCAACTTCTATCTGTTGCTGCTGCTGATCCCCATGGTCTAGACCCCTAGACCAAGTCCAAAAGATCGTGTCGCACCAAAAGGTCAAAAGCACTCTCGCTCTCATCCGACAGTTGCCTCACAGAGGCACCGATACAAGAAATAATATGAGAGGGAGAGGCAAAGGAAGGGCAAGTAGAAAAGATCCTGTTAGGACCGTAGAAGACCAGTCTTTTAATGTGGCCAGACCTTAGCCTAGATAAGGCAGATTGGGCAAGTCTTGAGCTGGTGTTCTGCAAAAATACGCCAGAGCACTCTGCAGCGTACCAATCGTGTTCAGGAGGAATCCTACAAATTGATTTTACTTTGTCAATAAACATGGAATGAATCTCTGGAACTTTTAAAACAGATGATGGAGGAGTAGAGAGTTTACCACCTTCCACGGCAAGTCGATCAGTGACATCATTGCCATGGATAGCAATATGAGAGGGAATCCATTGCAAGCACACAGAGCCTACCTGGGACAACATACGAATTTGGCAACAATATCTTGCCCCAATTTATCATAAATGCATATTTTTTGCACTTCTATCTGTAGGACTCTGAAAATAAAAATCTGATTACTTATGAGATTCACGGTACTGTGTCCATAATTTTATAACTTTAGGGAGGTATTGATGAGGTATTTAGGGAGGTATTGATGATACTTTTATTAGAGAGAAAGTTAAATATCAAATTTAGATTTATGACCGAAAAGAGAGAAATCGGTTTAAAGAAGATTTTACGATACAATCTCACTGTGAATTACCAATAAGTTATTTATGAAGACAAATCTGAATTTTGTACTTTTGTGAAGTTACGGGCCGCCCTGGTCACTTGGTAATGTGCAATTCGTGCCACCAGTTAAAAAAACTTTTTATTATTAAATATTGTTTGTTGCCAAGGCAGAGACCAAAAAATATAATACGCCAAGCATTTTTATTTACTAAACTTCTCTACAAAGTTCCTTTTTTTCTGCTTTTAATGTTTCTTTCAGCGCAACGCAGGCGAGTAATTTATCAAAAGATGACACATCAATTCACGCGACTGTTTCATCCTTTGCACGCGATGATTCATCTTGTTATGGTTTCCGCTATCACATAGAGAAAAGAAAAATAACAATACAGTTTTTTTTTCTTTTCAAAAAAATGTTATATATTTTTTTCTTTGTTTGAGGGTAAAACAAATTTCCTGATGACTTATCTTTAAAAAAATCCTTGCTTTTGAATTATGCATCGGTGGATAATTCAAATGACTTTTGATTCACAAAGGCAAACTAAATAGTTGCCTATTTGCCCAGAATTCTGGTAGGTTAGTATAGAGGTTGATTAAAGATTTGATTAGTTTAGCTGCTAAATAAATAAATTTGAAAAAATTAAAAATTTAATAAATTATAAAATATTAGGATAAGAATGTGTATTTACACGGAATTATATAAAAATGAATTATTAATTAAATGATTCGCACACCAAAGATTTTACTAGTGGTATGATGGCATGGGACTAGTCTCCATTAGAAATGTTCGTGCACACAATCAAGAAATCATAAGGAAGACGTTAAAAATAAGAGACTATTAATAATAATATTATCAGGGAATGTTAACAAAATATATATTGTTACAAATCTATATTGTTGCTTCCCTGCACAGTTATTTCACTCACTGGAAAGTCCATTTTACAATCAACTTTATTGGATGCTGATCGGAGACAGAATCAGTGATCCTAGAGCTTAGTTACAAACTTGGTAACTTGGCAACAAAATAGATAATACTGGAATCTTCCAGAATTTTGGAGATAGAGCCAATAGGAATCGAGATATCCCTGATTGATCTAGATCCTTTTCTGCCTGGTTCCAGAAACTATAAAATACCGACAGTCTAAGCTGAAAACATTCGTGTATAGAATCGTCGAAGGTTTAGAGTCAAATGGCGAATGATTATATTAGTCCAGCAAAGCACAAGTATTATGTGGTGTTCAAGAGATTTGCTGTACTGAGATGTTTGCCGAATTTTTATAGACCCAGCATCTAATAATCTGTGGAATAGCCAGTCGTGTAGTAGTAGGTCCACAGGGGGATGCAGTTAAAGCGTGGAGACACTAGAGAATCACAGACGTTTTGAGAGATTGTACATAGTAGTTTAATAGATTCCCTCCTTCTTATGAATTTAGTCTGGCCACTTTGTGTGCTGTAGTTATTATTACTATCGACTACTTGTGGGCTACTATTTGTTGCAGTGTGCTGCTGCTTGTGTAAGTTCCAACTAAGCATTTGTTGTCTGCATATTCTTGCCGTTGTGTTAATAAAACTCGTCATTTATTACTGAGATATGTTGATTATATTTCTCGATTGAATTACAAATATTAAGATTCCCCTAATTTATAAAAAATATGTCACAGAAATTGATGCTTAAAATTGTTTTTATGGAAGATTTATAGTCATTAAGTTCTTAATATAACACAATTGTTGGGATTCATGTTGAATGGGACAAAAAGGAATAAAAATATACAAATTCAGTGATTTATTGATTTAGCCCAAATAAATTGATTTTGAAACTATAATTATTCGAGTTTTTTCTGGCAAGAAGGTAAACTTTTCTAGTAATGAAAACACTGCTAGGAAAAAGCGTTAGCCACCGTCATTATCAAAATGGCGACATCCAAGCACGTGAAAACATTTTGTATTTTGGAAAATTCCAACACATCTTCGTTGGTTGTTATTCAAAGCAAATTTTTTATGGTTTTTGGTAAACAGACACCGTGGAAACATTAAATGATAGATGAAACAGTTTCAGGTCACTGGGTTTTTTTTTGTAAGAAAACCACTTCGGAGCAACACTCGCCAAAACTGAAGTGATTGAAAAAATGCATTAAAATTTTTATTCGAAATTCGAATTTTTTTGAGGATTGCAATAGTTTCTAAATACTTCGTTTATGTGAGGGTAAAAAGAAAAAAAAATGCATCTGTTGAGAATTTATGCACTGAGTGTTCCAAATTAGAAAGAAGATGTTTTGATAACTCTATGAAGTAAACTATTTGGTAAATTTCCTACAGAATTTTGATAATAAGTTGTTTCGATTTCGAAAAGAAAAAAAAGAAACAATTTATATTTCTGAAGGAGTGAAGGAGCGCTGGGAAACAAGCAATTAACATATATCTAAACGAACTCAACAGCATCTTAGCTAACTGTTTACATCCCTGTCTATCTGCATATCTACTTGTAACAGGCACAGTAAAGCATTTTTTTGTCAAATGAGTACATTTATTAAAAGGATAATACGCTTATTATTAAGCTGCTTAATCAAAGAAAAGCAATCTTCTACTCTTTTAAGGCATTTCAGCAATGGTAAAAATTCCTTCTTGAATATGCAATTTCGATTTTGGATAGAAAAATAAAATTCATCTTTTGATAGTTAAGAAAAGATGTAGTGTAACAGAAAAGTCGATTATATTTATCTTAACATGCATAACATC
>JAOUZG010028144.1:695849-770708 GCA_026289955.1 Argiope argentata
TTTTTTTTCCAATAGATGGTATACTTGAGAGTAATGAAACTAGGAAACTTATGAGGACATACGAGTTTAAATGCGAAGAAATCAACAGTTTTTTTGCTATGTGAGACAACAAATATGTATTCGTTTCTCGTTAACGAAAATCAAACTTTCCTTCCAGAATCTTCATAGTGTAGGGAATTTCTGAATATCATATATGGATAAAAGATTTACGTAAAAAATCTTTAACAATAATCTTCGAAAATTGATTCTGTATTTAAAAGAGATAGGATACAACTGCAATACATCTCGACTGCAGGAAGTTGAAGTTACAAGAGTGAAAAAAGAAGCAATCGTATACGATAGAAACAATAGGATGACATGGGATTTGAATACGTTATAAACGATAATGAGAAATGTCCCGAAGCCGTATCCCATATCCAGCCGTTGCTTTGATATTCACTGCTCTGATGACAAAAAATGATGAATGGTCTTGCTAGATATTTTGGAGTGATAAGGTAAAAACAAATATGTGTTAATATGAAAGGGAAAAAAATCTAGAAATTTACAAATGCAAATGAAATGAAAAAGAAATGAATCTTTGATATTTGAGCAATCCACAAAATATATTTATTCTGTGTCGTTTTATATCAGATGAATATATTTAGCCTGACAAATTCCCTGTTGGTAAAGGAATTTCTTCAATTTTAGTGCTAGCCTTTCTTAATTTTTGTGCTTAAATTTTAGTGCCAGAGCACTAAAATCTACTATCGTCGCTAGTGCAATAACGATTAATCGATTCGTTTAGTTAAATTCTGATTCTATATTTTTTTGTATTATGATGAAATGTAATGCATCAATTATGGTTACTTACCATAGCTAATTTTTTAAATTATTAATAAGATGAACGCATTAGTTGAAGGTTAGGAAAGATACTGTTTATAATAACAATCATAATACGCAGACATTAATTAAAATGAAAAGGGTTTTAATACAGTGATGAAGATATTATTACAAATCTGTAATATTGTTTCTCTGTGTAGTTAGTTTTATTAAACGAAAGATAGGCATAAAAATATTTTGAATGGATGTCAAGTCAATAGCCACGGCTAAAGACAACTATTTGGAAATTGGGTTAAATTTGTGACTAGAATGAAGTTTCTAGAAAATAATAAGAGTTATGGGGATCTCCTATTAGAAGCCAAAATCTGCATCTCCTTCTAGAAAATTCTATATTCTCTCAAAGAAACTTTATAAATTAGAGTGATAAAAAAAGGATATTCTCTGTTTGGAGTTGATCACGAAACTAACTCCATTTGCGCCTTGATCGCTATTGTTTAACAACTGTTTTCTTCTTATATGTGCGTTGTTAATTTCTATTAAAAATGTTTTTTCTGTGAGATTCGCTTGGGTTTTGCAACATATGTTTCATCTGCTATGAGATTTATTTTTTTTTATTTTTTGCTCTGCATCTCGAAGGTCTGATTTTCATAACAATACATTTATTAAAACTGTTTTTATTAACAGTTTTAAATTATTACTGTTATTTAATTAAACTTAATTACTGACATTTTAATAATAGATTTATACATAAATTAACTATGTCTGTTGCATTAAGAAATGATTGTAGAAGGATGTGCTTTAAGAAATGAAAAGGAAATTAAAATTGACTCTATTGTTTCAATTTTTTGCAATAAATTCCTTTGTTTAAGATTCACCAGGGACTTTGCTGATTAATTAGAAAGATTCTTTATTATCTTAATCCTAATTAACTGCCCTTTGTAATCTCATATCTAACATCAAAGAAATATTAGCAGATATATCTCTGCAAACAATCTTTAAAAATTAAATAAAGCCATTAGTATCAATCTCCTTTTCAAACAGTTTGAAACTCTAGGATTTCTTTTAACAAATATCTCCTAATTACATAGCAAGTAGTAAAAGGCCTTAACTGAGATTAATTGCTTCAACTAATTACTCGACGCGTTAATTAACACTAAGATGTAGCAGTATCTGGACTCTATCTGAGCTATTCCCAATCTACAGCAAATTGGAAAAAAAAGGAAAGAAGATTGTTGTAGAAGCACAGACTGTTGTAACCCTAAACTTATAATCGGCCATGTCTGACAAAAAAAATACTCCCTGGCAAAACTGTTATTATTTAAAAACTGTGTACAGATCGATGGCTGCGTTTGCTGGAACCGTTATTATTTCTTTTATTCTTATCCGGGAGCTGAGGGATATCATTTGTATTGATCATTGACTAAAAAAGCATTAGTTTCGAAGCAAGCGGTCTAGGAAGTGAGATAAAACGCGAAAATGAGAACATTGAAAAGTAATCATTGTCTGGTATCCTCCCCAGGGAAAGATACTATTTAAGGAAAATTCATTATTTTTGCCATAAACTATTTCAAAAGATATTAATAAGGGTTGCAGAAATTTTGGCTTTGAAAGTTTAAATAAGATGATGTAAGGTTTTAAATGGAAATAAAAAAAATGGTTTTTTGACTGCTGTAGTTATTTTTTATGCTGGAAACAGAGTTGAAAAATTAAGATTAATTTCCTTCATACCAAAAAATCGTGCATTTTAAAAATCAAAAGATGATTATAATGGATTTCTTTTTAAATTCTTCACAAAGGTTTTCTTATAAAACGGATATCTTTATAGATATATAATTTATTTTGTATCTTGACAGGAAAAGCATATATTAAGCATATATTTAGCATATTACATTTCTTTGACTTCTAAGGATTCTAAATTACAATTGTTTTTTGCTATTTAACACTATCGTTAACCCTTTGCACTCCGAAAAATAATTAGATGCAAAGTTATTCACCCAATACACAGATTTGTTTATTGCTAGGAAAAATAAATATACAAAATTATTTTATGTAGAATTTCTTTGAAAAATTAATCTACATCTCTTAATCCTTATGCAGTCGTTTTTAACAATTTAATTTGAAAAATAAATAAATAAAATGTCAAAATGATGCACAGCCTTGAATGTCGAGTCAGAGGTGACATCGGACTACAAAGGGTTAACACAGTTTTTGTTCCAGGAATTTGAAAATTTTGTCTACAATTCAAAAAGGGGGAAAAATCTGTTGATTTAAATCTTTCTTAAGATATAAATATTGGTTAGGTTTGATATTATGACGCAATTTCGTTCCAAGGCTCCTAAACTATCCCCCCAAAAGTCACAATGCTTGTCAGATAGTCGTCATATAGAATAAAGGTATGAGGGTTCGACTAAAAAATACGCAACCTTTGAATTTTGTAGTTGCTTAGATAAATTAAAGTTTGCTTATCGCATTGTAGTGTTTCTATTAGATATTACCGCTAACTGCAGATTAAACATGAATAAATGAATTGACAAAAACGATTGTTGTTCTCGTGTTCCACTTTATAACGGAAGGAGGGGTGCAGAAGCTCCTGAGCGTCTGGATCCCTCAGTACCCGAGGGCAGAAGTCACTTCTTGCTTACACACGTCACAAACCTTTCTTTTACGGCTAGGAGTTCATTCATGTATTTCATTCCTTCATCCACAAATCATAATTTAGATCTGGAACAGAGAACGATCCCCTCTACTCCAGTACATCTAGTGGTATTACTATTGACGTGGAGGATTTTCTAAACCAGGACAGATTCCACCATCTACCACATACACACGGTGACTGTCGGGTTCGAACTCATAGCCCAAGGGATGCCAATACATCACTCTACTAACCAGGGTATCCCGGCCACAATAGACACAAATACTGATGTCAAAATACGGATTTGTACTATTCAAATCGAAAATGTTAAAAAGATATAAAATTACTATTGATGGATTTCATATTTATTTTGATATGTATTTTGATTTTATGAGTAAAAGAGCTGCATACTGAATCGCAGGCTTTTGAATAAAACTACTTTTCGTATGTCAATCTTTGGTGGTTCACAACAAGATCATAAATGCATATGTGCTATCAAAATTTTTAAAAATAGGATGTAAACTGCAAATTTTCATCAAGATACATGGTACTAACAAGACAAAGGAAATAGCGCCTTTCCAAACACATAACTTGTGTCGATTGAGATAAAAAGAAAGATACAAAAAGGGGTTTTCCACAAAATGAAATAATGTATATAAACTTGCTTCCTATGCATCATACATTTGTTGCTCCAATTAGTGGATTCGCTTACGATACACTTAGTCACAAAAGTAAGTACGCAGAGTGTGTGATGATGTCACATGAAAAAAAACAGACCTACAATATTAGAGTTTTCAAATTAACGATTTATTTCGATTACAGCAAAATCATGCTTAATTAGAAAATGAAAAATATTTAAAAAATACAAATATTTAATTAGCAAGATGAGCTTAGCTTAAAATAGGAAGTAATTTACATCTTAAAAGTAAGTATAAATAAAAACCAAGACATTAATATTGAAAATTTTACAACTTTTCAAAAAATTTAGTATTTCGTTGGATAGCCTTATGCCTTAATAGCAGCTCTCAATCTAGATGGCACTGATTTTACTAAATTTTGAGTGACAGAAGATGGTATTTTCTACCACTCCTCCAAAAGGGCTTTTTTAAGATCATTCTTAGCTTTGATCTCCTGCTTTTTGATTTGGCGATCGAGATAATCCCACAATTGTTCAATGGGATTGATATCAGGTGACTGCGGTGGGATCTTTAGCTGTTTTCTCTCGTTATATAGCAGCCATTCCCGAACAACCCGAGTAGTATGTTTGGGATCATTATCTTGTTAGAAAATGAAGGATCCACGAGTTCCAATTTAGAAGCACTTTAGCTTAGATTATTCTGTAAAAAATTCAAATAGCTATATTCATTCATTATTCCGTCGGTTATAACTTAATTTCCTACTCCAGTTGCTGCCATGCAAACCCAAACCATAATCGAACAACCACCGTGTTCTACAGTTCCTCTCATGTTCTTTGGTTCTAGAGCTGCATTTGCTTTCCTCCAAACTTTTTGGTGTCCATCTGACCCGTGGATATTGAATTTTCTTTCATCCGAAAAAATCACAGAATTCCAAAAATTTATGTCCTGCTTTTCATTTTCTTTTGCAAAAATCTATTCTCTTTTTGCTATTCACTTTGCTAACAAATGGTTTTCTTCGCATATTTCAATCATGGTATCCTGCCTTCCGCAACACATGGAGAATTGTTTAAGGATTGCATGACTTCGCAAGATTGATTTTCATATCAGTTGTCAATTTTGGTGCACTAATCTTCGGATTTTTTTTCATATTTCGAACAATAATTCGCCTTTCTCGATCCGTGAAAATGGGCGGTCGTCCTGTTCTTGGCTTGTTTAGAGTATTTACCTCAGCCTGGAACTTTTCAATGATTTTTTTGCACTGTTGCAGGACTTTTGCCTATGATTTTAGTGATTTGTCTTTGGGGCTTGATTTTCTTATAGAACCTTATTATTGCATCCTTAAAATTTTTTGATAGTTCTTTTCCACGTGGAGGCATTGGTGAATTGTTGTACTTAAAACTCAAACTTACAAGTTTTGTGGCAGAACTTCTAAACTTGTCAATGAAATACGAAAAATCATTCGAGAAGTTCCATTCAGCCTATTTAAAAGCCAAAAATTCAGAGTGCATATATACTTTTGTGATTTAAATTTCTTCTGGTAGTTAACAAAATTACTGTTAAAGTTTTAAAAAATATCATGATATGGTTTATTTTTCATTATTTTATAACTTGAATCAGAAAATATAAACAACACTCTCCAAAATAGTGTTTTCTTTTATTTATTTGAGAACTAAAGCTTTTTCACTTAAGCTATGATTTGTATACTAACTTTTGTGAGCAAGTGTATTTTTCCATGACCATCAAAGCAGAATTTTCACTTCGTTATGAGCATTAAACTCAGTTTGTGTAGTTATTTTTTCGAAGAGGTTCGTTATAATTTGAATAAATAATTTTATATTTCAGATAAAAGTTTTTTTTTGGTCCTTAAAACTTCTTTAAAAAAGAAAGTGCATAGATTGTCCATGACAAAATTTAATGCCATATGAATGAAGTAATCGTTTTCTAAAAGGTGTTTGTTAATCTATAAAAGTTTGAATGTCCCAGTCCTTGATTGCTTCGTTTTCGATCCATTGTGTTTACTGATATAAACAGGCATCTGTACAGAAAGGGCGTTTTAGAAAAACAGTTACCGAGAAAATAAAATCTCGAAATCAAATTATTTAACTGTTGTATTGTTTTCATATTTGCAGGAAAATAAAAAGCTTTGAATGAAGACGACAAAACTAAAGCAATTCACAACTCAAAAAAGACAAAAAATAAGATGGAAAATTTCCAAATAATGAATAGAATTCTTATTCCTTAAGTATGGAACAAGAAATTTGCTATCCGAGGAAAAATGTGAAATTCACAACAAAAAAATAATTACGAAATCGCTTAAAATTTTTAAAAAGCTATAGAAACGATAATTTCTAATGTTCAATCGATTCTGCAAACATATAATGGTAATATGAATATGATTGAGAATTGTTTGTATAATTTTACATTACATTTGAAAATTAAATTTGATTAAATTTTTAATTAGTATTATTAAAAAACTCTTAATGTGTGCATATATAAAAGCACTAACACTTGATTCGTACCAAAGTAACACTAGCACTTTGGGAAGGGCCTTATAATTTTGAATCGCAGTCAGATGACGAAGATGTCCCCTGAATTTGCTAACCCCTCTCCAAACTGAGAAAATCGGAAATTGAACCTAAAGCTTAAAATTTCTTGAATTTTATTTTTTGAGAAAAATTCTCCATTCTAACCACCAAACCGCAATTGCTACCTTTGTATCGAAAATCATTTGGATAAAACTCAGATTTGAAGCAACAAATTTGAAAAAAAGATTAAAAAATTATTGATTTTCACAGGAATTGAGCTCGCATTCTTCACCTTCACGCGAAAAATACGGAAGTCTCCGCATTTTACAGACTGAGCATTTGCCTGTAGATTTTAACTTTCTTTACAAATTGCTAAAACTCTATTTAAAGTATTCAAAATGAATTACATTTAATGAATGAATTAATATTTGGAAATCTGTATTAACATCGAGTGTCATCCCCTACAAGTTTAAAAAAGTGTATTTGAGCTTAATTGGATGAATAAAAAGTATTTTATTAACGATTTAAAATTTGAACAAGATATATAAATATATATAGGGAGAGTGGGAATAAATAGAATAAATTGAAGTTTTGAGGATTATCACGAAGAATATTTCATATAATATTATAACGAAACCTGCTGCGGATGGAATGGCTCAGTTTGTAGAATGTTTTAAACTATACGCAACTGCTTGAAAATTCGCACCTGACTGCAAATAGGTTGCCTAAAAACTATTTTATTCTTATAATTTTTTTTATCTTTCTAAATCTGGAGGATTCGAGTCATTTCCGTCTTGTGGATAAAAACATATGTAAGGTTTAGGTCCTTGAATGAAGTCTCGAGTTGAGGTTAGCGAATGTTATCTTTGACTTTAGGTAACATTGGGTTTATCTATGCTATACTCATCTACGCAACATTCATAATAAAAGGGACCAAAATTATTTACCGTTGTTAATTCAAAAATGTTATAAATACAAAAAAAATTAAAAATTGAAATAATTTGACTTAAAAAATATTATTTTATCCGAATTTAATGCTTAGGACTTTTACAGTATATAAAAAATGTTCTAAAGTATCTTATTCTGAATTAGAATATTGTATCCGCAACTGTTTCCTTTCTAAACCAGCAAACAATCCTTTTTTGTATTGTTGAACATCACTTTTTCCTTTTCCCTTTCAACCCTATTTTGACTAAATAAAAGCCTCGTGAACTTATTTGCTCGGACTGCAACGATGCAACGAAGTGAATATGAAAATAATATCTTACTTTTCAAATATAAATTTAATCTTTTTTATTCTTATATTTTTTTTATAATATTGTTTTATAATTGAAAATATTTTAGTTGAAATATTGGCAATTTCACTTATTCTATTTTTAAGTCATCCAACTAATACCTTAGTCGTATTATATCGTTTTTGTGTTTTATTTTTATATTATTTCCGGGTTTTTTTAAAAATAAAAATTGCTTAAAATAATTGTAAAATAGTATCCCAAAACAACTCTTTTTTTAATAATTAACTTCTTAAAATTGTATATTTCATATTTGGGTATTTGAGATATACTTGGGATTCTTCATGCTACCGTAGAGGGTGCATCCGCTGGAAGAGATTAAAAAAAGCAGGTCCAAAATTGACCAATTATTGATTTTAGTATTAAAAAGATTTTTTTTTGAAAAATGCAAAAAAATCTCTAATTTACTATTAGTTTTTTTATTGGGGTATTAAGTTTATCAGAAACAAAGCAATCAATTTCTAATTGATTTTCCCTTATAGAAAAAAAATGAGTCAATTTTTCTGCACCGTTGATGAATGTTTGAATATCAAATGGCCTAGAAACAAGCGTTTTGTTTCAACAAGAATTTTTCACTCGCATAATCAGCTGCATACATGCATATAATTATTAGTTAACTTTCTAACATTAATTGGCGCCTTCTAGAGAAAATGATTATTTTTCATGTAAAATTTTTTTGAGCTGTTGAATAATGATGATATTCCTCCACGATAAAGAAAAAAAATCACATTTCTTTGTCAATCAAATCTAAATTTAAATAAAATAATTTTTCTATTTTTTTACACTCCCTATTTTCTCTCTTTATTTTTCAGTGAACGAGATTCTTAGCTGCATCATTTTTTAAGGACATGGATGTCGATGGTTTTTTACGTGAATGCAAGCTTTTAATAAATTAATAACGTTTTATTGATCTAACAAAAATTTAGGTATTTTTTATACAATGACATTTTATTTTTTGGTATAATATTAAAACATCGAGAAAATTTTGCAGATATAAGCAATTCTGAAATTTTTATAAAAGAACAACTCGAATAAAATAAAATAATAACTCGAATCTTTTTTTTTTTTTCAATTTTTTTTGGCTGCGTGTTTGTGAAAATGATATCTCAGATTGATGCAGATGTTCTTTGTACAATATAAAATTTATTCCTCGTTTTTGTATAAAGTTGTGTTTTAAGGATTTTTTATTCAGTTATTCAGCAAACAATTTTAATATCGAGAAAGTCAGAGGCAAATTTCATTTGTTTAACTTGTTACGTTTTTAAACTATCCTAATTACATTCATACGGAAAACAACCAGACAAATATCCTTCTCTTCGATGAATCTGATCTGAGATTCGACTCCCATTCTACGACATCAGACAGAAAAATTCATTAACCTAGGTTTCAAAATTTTAACGATTGAAAGTCAATTTTTAGAAATCGAATCTATCACTTTATACTCGGGTTATATAAATTGGATTTTTCCAAACATCAGCAAGTACACATTCTTTACTAAAAAAGTTTTATGCTATGAAAAAATTTATCAAGAAAAAATAATACTTATAATCATCTATAATGACTGCAAAAATATGAGTGACTTGATCAAGATTTTAAGCTTTTATTACAGTTTTGCAAATCATGGAAAGATGCATAAACATCAAGATCTTGCAGCCGCCCCCCCATCCCCGAGCTACTTTATGATTCAGTTTAAGAACTTCTAATCTTGCTAAATTTATGACACTTACTATGGGAGGCACCTCATATTTTGGACGAAAAGCTTCTGGTATGGTGATTGGTTCTCAACCGCCTGAAGGATTAGAAAAATGTTCCTAATGATGATGGGACCTACTTCCCAAGGAAAGAGTTGTATCGTGGACGGTGATGGCTCTAAGAACTCAACCATATTTACCGCCAGTGTTGATGTTGGGGCTGTCTGGTCATTTAGGTTATTCCTTATGCCGGGTAAAAGAAGTCAATTACAGGCCTATTTATGAGCTGTAGAATTTTCATAGATATTTTTAAAATGACAAATAGCACATCAATTAAAGGATACTTCCTGATTTTAGAGCCATGTAGTCATCTACACCGAAAAAAAAGGTAAAATACATTTGAGATGCATATCCTTTAGAAATGATTCAGTTCAATTTTTATTTAAAATTATATGGCTGTGAATGACAACTTCATGGTATATTTCAAAAGTAATTCGATGCATGTATGATAAATGGTTAATCGATGAAATTGAAAAAAGATACAGAAGCTATCCAACGTTTTGTCAGATTTTCCCCCTTCCCGGAATGAGACTCTACCTTCTCTCAATAACAAATTTAGAAAAATGTCTATTTCACACATCAATGAAAGCGAGCACTCGCTTAAAAAAGAAAAATCCAATCCTTTTGATAAGCCGAATATTTTCTTTTGAGAGCAAACAATCAAATATGTGGTAAGCTCCACCCATTTACACGATCTGACTGGACAGTGCTCATTTATCGTAGTGGCCGCTACGGTTAGCCGACGCCTGATGGCTACCGATGAGTTGTGAGAAGGGGCCGAGGGTGGCCCAGGTAAACGTGATGGGAAAGGGGTAAGTTCCAAAAAAGGGGGCGAGGAAAAAAGTGAATCTTTGTTTGGATATTCTTTTTTGCGTGCTAAACTAGGAGAGTTACTGACTTATTACATATGTTACGATAGATGTAACCAATTAATGATTATGTTTAATTACCAGGGATAATTTATAATCACTAGTGATGATTATTCGTAATGACTAATAAATATAAAGGTAATTAGGAGTAATTACCCATCATTATGCATAATCCCCAGATTTATCCTAATTACTGCAACATAGACATCATATGCGTACACGTGAAAGTATACATGAGTATTAACGCATATATATCAGTTTGCATGTACGAGCGTGTATATATCTTAATTATGGTGAATTTTTAAAATCATTTAAAAAACTTAATTCTCATCTCATTTTTAAATAATCCTGATTACAAAAATCAGAGTTTTTGAAAGAAGAATTCTATTTTTGTGATAAATCAGTCAAAAAATTATGAAATTAGATTTCCAAAAGCTATGCTTTTATCAAGCGAACTGAAAACATATTTTTGTATCCTCTTAAGCGAAATAAATATATATAAAAAAGAAAATACTCAAATTTTACAAATATTTCCGTGTTTTAGACCTCATACCTGTCTGTACGAAAGAAAATGATACAGCTAACTATAAATCATACATAAAGATCTAAATAGATAAATTCTGTAGATAGATAATTTTAGTATCTAAGATAGAAGAGCCGTATCGAATTTTGAACACCATTTCTCAGCACTGACTGTCTTGAGGTCTGTTTGTTCGTCTTCCTGTAATCGCATGTGGCATATTTTTTTTCTAAAATTGCAGCTCTGTATTAAATTTTGGTATCAATCAGGCAAAAAGATGGTTCTAAAAATAATAGTTTTTTTATTTTACAAAGAAAATTTTATGCTGAACTGAAAATAAAAATCTGTGCTCACACGATATTTATTTTTATGCTAGATACAAAATTAGTATTAGATTAAATAGATGCATTAGGTAGTATGCCTGAGAGTTTCGTGATAGTTTTTAAATTAATGATTTTAGTAAAAGTAAAGAAACGCTTAGAAACAATAAACTTTATAACTTAAAATAGTACGTAACCTTAATGAGATATAAAGTGTTCAGCAAAATGCCGAACACTTTCTTTTTGGCTTACTGAAGGGAAAAGGGATTTCACACTGGAGCTCAATGCCTGAATTTTCAGTCTCCGCTTCATGTTTTGGTAGACCGCAAAATGGCTTTTTCTTATTTTGTAAATTTATTGACTTTATTGCTTCAGTTTTTCAATAGTTTTGATTTTTTTTTTGCTTTTTTTCCCTTGTTGGTTTCATCTTTATTTTTTAAATCTATTTTTATCCATATACGTAGTTGTCTCTACTTACTTTTGTAAGCCTTGTGCTGTATTTTGGGATGCACAAAGATTACCTTATTAGTAATAAAAAATCATAAAGTAGAAATAAACCTTTACATCAGATTTAAGTGATAAACATTCACATAATTCTACAGGGCATAATTTTTACCTATTAAATAATAAGCAGTATATAATTTTTATACACTATTGGCTGACAAAATATTCCAAGCAAAAATCCTTTATAGATAACTATTATTGTTGCTATTAATGGCACTTACCTTGGGCAAGCCCAGTGATTCATCCACAGATTTAAGCTAAAATAAGCGTCTATTGTTTGAAGTAGCGCCAAGAATACGACTTTAGCTACACACTCATTACATTCGCTTGCACAGCCCCTTTTTACAAAGGGGCACACTCACACGCCTCACCGATAGAACACAGAACACCAATGCTCTAACCTTAACTCGAATCCGTGAAGCCCAGATTACGAGAAAATGGATAAAAACTATAAAATATTCTATGAAATTGCTATTAAGATCCTAATTGATTGATTGAAATCGGATGAGAATGGGACTTTTGGCGACAAATGCTGTTATCTCTTAAATCCAAAAATTTAGAACCTAATTTCATTGGAGGGAAAGAGTATTGGGGTTGATGTCAAGTAATCTCGAAGTTTATGTTCATGGTTAGTAATATTCTCAAAATGGCGAGTGCGAGAAAATAAATAAAAGCTCATGTTGTAATCTAATGATTTCAAGTGGGTACGATTCTATACACTTTGCAGTATATAGAATGACTGAAGAAGTGAGAAAGAAGGCATTTTTAGTTTTCAATATCCAAGATATATTATATGCATGTATAGTAATTTCACTTTATTTGTGTTTTAAAAATAATTATTATTTAATCATTTGAGCTCAGACTTCTTTTTCATGAATCTACTTGTTCTGAAACTAAATTGCTGTTTGAAATTAAATCTCTGCAAAAGTTGTATGAATGTCCAATAATTTTCCATGTACTCTTTATCATCTTTATAGATTCCTTTTCGGCAAAAGAAAAAAAATCTTCTTGATAATGGTGAAAATTTATGGACAGAAAATTTGAATTTTTTTGTTGCCATTTATCAATATTAAAAAAACCCTAAACCTTCATTCTTATGTCAAGAAGCTTTATTTCCTACACAAAAACTGGAGTCGTGAAAAATAGTACAAGCATTTATGCCATTATCTTTTTAGTTCGAGACGACCGTATATATTTCTTCTACTTTGATGCCCATCCTATGAATTTCTTAAAAGTATATAAGTTGTTCCTTTGTCAACAAAATCATTTTGTTTTAAACAAGCGACGGCATCTTTCAATTATTGCTCTTTTTAGCTGAAAATATTTTCCATATATATTATGTGTAAGAAAAAAAACCCTCTTAAATTCTTACATTAATGTTAATATCTATTTTTGATATAAATATATATATCTTTTGGTGAGTAAAACTACTTTCTTGTTAACAAACAGCGCCCATATTACTGGAATCATTTTAATTTAAAAAAGAAGCGGCGTATTGAAAATATTTATATACAATGAACGACAATAGATAGAGACAAATACTATATATATCAAGATAGAGAACAGTTCTAAGCTTTATTTATTATGTTTAAAAAGAGTCCCAACTACTATACAAGAGCATTAAATTGGAATTTCATTTCTCCCGACACATGAAGTAACTGATCCTCACTACAGTAACAGTTCGGTGAGGAGGATTTGAAGTCATTGATTTTGACATCGAATCATATTATTGGTTGCGAAACTCCACGAGCTATCCTCCTTTGCTTGTGGGTTTCCTGTGGTAATATTTCAAGAAGTTTGGACATGCTCAACAATTTTATCTGGTGTACAAAGACAACTAATGCCTTTCCTTTTTCATATGAAACCATCTATGAATTTCTTGAAGCGGCTATAAACCTGCTTATGACGTGAAGTGCCTGATTGTTATATGATGTATATCAAATCTACAAAGATTCCTTTCTGAACATACATGAAGTAAATAATTTCGTATTATTGAACTTACTACTTCAACAATTAATTCTTATGCTAGTGGAGGAATCGTAGTCATAGGAATTAATCGCACAATCTTATTGCTGATATCGAAATTTCAGGCCTTCAGCGCTCTCCGATTCCTCTTGTAAACATTTTAAAGGAGTTTGAGAATTTTCATCGTGCTTATCTGTTTTACGAAAAGGGACAGTGATATTTCATATGTCACCAACGTCTGCGAATTTTCGGAAATCTACTCTAAACTACGTGGTGGTCTATTCTAAATTATATTGCAATTAAATGTGCCCTGTAATGATACAATGGATTCACCCTTAGCATATTACAAAAAACAAGTAATATGAAAAAAAATTTAAGTCAATTCCTACTTAGATCAATTTATTTTATTTTATTTACTTTTTATTAAAAATTATAATTAATATAAATATGTATATACATATAAAAGAACAAAAATATGAAGTGGCAAAATAGAAAGCGAATTATCTTGTAATTTTCCATTCTCCTTCTCGACACGTACCTCAATCTTAAAGTTAGGTAGGAGAAGTGACCACCAATTGATGACAAAGATTTTAAGGAGAGAAATTCAAACTAAAGCTTAAAATTTCTTCAATTTTATTTTTTGAGAATAAATTCTTCATTCTAACCTCTAAGCCATAACTGCTAACTCATTCTCGAAAATCATTTGGATAAAATGTATACTTAAAGCAATTTTTTTCAAAAATGTATAAAAAAATTATTGTTTTTCTCAAGAATTATACCCGTATTTTTCAATTTTACGTAAAAAATACGGACATCCTTACATTTGACGGATTGAGCAACTGCCTATGGATTTTAACCCTTAGCATTCGGAAAAAGTAATTAGATGCATAATTATTCAATATACAAGGGCTTGTTTATTGCTCCTAATTTGGGTGTGTGTGTTTAAATTTGAATTTTCTCCGATTTTTTTACCGTTCTGTAGGTATTTTCAATAATCAAAATTGAAAAATAAAGAAATTAAACGTCAAAATGATACACCGTCTTGAATGGTGCCTAAAAGGCAATATCGAGTTTCAAGGGTTATCTTTCTTTACAAACTTCCAAAACTCTATTTAAAGTATTAAAAATTAATAAAATTATGAATTAATATTTGAAAAAAACTGCATTAACATCAATTGTTATCCATTAAAAATGTAAGAAAATGCATTTGAGTTTGGATGAAAGAATAAAAGTTATTTTATTAACGATTGAAAAGTTGAAAAGGATATATAAATTTATGTAAGGAGAGTGTAAAATAATACTAGAAATTAAACAAAACTTATCATTATTTGTTTTGAGGCATCAATTGAATGTTAATCTTTGAAAAAAAAATTGAATGTTAATCTTTGAAATTTAATCTTTTCAATGAGGCTGTATGGGAATTTATATAATTTCGCTCATTAGAAATATATATAAGCGATATGCTCTTTCCTTTAGAATAATACTGTATTTAATTTCATATGATTTGGTGGAAATCAAGCTTTGTCGTACAAAATAATTAATAGAAAACACAATATTTCTAGTGTTCAAATACTAACATTGTTAACAAATTTTGCAAAAATTTTCAGTTTTCTTCCATTATAATTAATTATAACTTTTAGCCAATTGTATAAAGGGCATAAATATGAATTGTATCTTTCCGACTTGCGTGTCAAGTGCATTTGTCACGATATTTAAAACTTCATTTTCTTAAAGTCGCCACTTTCTTTTGCGAGTCAAACGAAAATAAAAATCCTATTCCGTCGGATCAACACGGAAAGAAACATGTCATCCTACGACACTGAGACATGCTCCAATCTCTGTTACAAGAGCCAACCTACGTATTCCATTTGGATATTACAATTGGATCCCCCCTTTTCGGTCTTTTTTTCTCCGTTCCACTATTTTTGTATCGCCGCAAGCGAATATTCCGCCGATGAAGCATGGTCTTTTACGACGATATAACAGTAAAAGGATGAGTAGGTGAAAACTTTCGCCGAGATTTCGCGCATGCCAGGTTCAGGAGTACGGAGCCGGGATAAAAAGATATTAGGCAAATTTAGCACAGTCGAAGATGACATGAGATTGTTTCAAGGATAGCGGAAGATGTGGTTTTCAGCACAGAAGCTGGTGTGCCCAAACAGGTATGCTAAGACATTCTATTTAATCAATTCTATTTAATTTTTTAATTAATCATATTTTTTATCATATCAGAACATGATATTGTTTTGGAATGAGGTTTTTCTGACACCAACAAAAATCCGTAGGCGAAAATTAAACATTTTAATCCGTAGGTGAAAAATAAAAATTTTATTAACTGCACGAACATCTAAAAAAAAATCAGCTTTTAATAACGCGTTGCCATTGTATTTACAAAAGCCCTGATTTTAAAGAAATAAGTTAATGACAACAGCAAATAAAACCTAGAAAAATATGATTTTGAGCACGTAATTATATGGAATGAAATAAATAGGAAATGTGATATTTTTTTAAAACAAAAAATGCGACAAAGTTTTTTGGATCATTTACAAAAACAAAATTGGCTAATTCGGAACAGTTGAAAGGAATGAAAATATAATTTAACTTGCACGAGTACGTGGTGCCTGGCCGTTAAAGAAACGATGTTCTGACATGATACATTGAAATACGCATACCAGATTTCATTTTAATCTTTTTTTAAAATTTTATTTGACTTGTCTCATGAGTGTGAATATGGAAATTCTTTATATTTATTTCTCATTTACTTCTAATGTGTTGGAGTTTTGAAATTTTGTACACTGACGTTTTATTCTGACGTTTATTATTTAAAATATTGACTTTTGCAAAATTGTTGTATATTTTTAAAATGGTTAAATGGTTAAGAAAATAATTAAAAATATTTTCAATTATTGAGCAGATTTTTTGGTAATTTTTTTGAATCTAGTCTCTTTGTTTATTTATAGAAAAGCTAAATTTAGTTTTATATTTGAATAACTTAACTTGAAAAACTGTTTTATTATTATTTCACTTTTTAAAATGTTATTTTTGAAAATTTTTAAATTTTAGTAGATTTTTTTTACAAAATATAAATGAAATATTAATGCTAATTTCTTGTTCAAAATTTCTGTAATCTTTTCGTAACATGTCACGCAGTTTCTAAGTTAAAAAATAAGCAATTTTCTCTAAACGTTAGAAGTTTCGTCAGTTTTTAATTCGAATTAAAAAATTATAATTTTATGTTAATCATCAATTAAACCAAATCTGTAAAAATTGCTAAAAAATACAACTTATTACTTTATTGATCAACCAATTATTTTTTATTGTAGAATATATTTCTTATATATTGTCAATAAATTTTATATCTGTAGAATTTGGAATGAGACGCTTATACAGTTTTTTCAGGCAAACACACACATAGTTTTTCCAATTCGCTCTTACTTGTAATTTCATGTTTATTTTTCAGTCTATTTTATGGAAAACTCAAAAATATGAATATGAAAAAAATTACACTTATATTTATATATATATATATATATATATATATATATATATATATATATATATATATATATATATATATATACATAATATTTGTAAAGTAGGGTAAATTAAAATCTCACACCGTAAATTTACTCTATATTTAGCTCATATGTCGATTTATATTTCGATAAGTGCTTTTTGAAAGTTCAACGATCCTAATCCTAGCTTTACATAAAAAAAATCCCTTTATGTATATTGCAAATTCAGTTTCTTTTATTACAGTGTTAAGAAACCCTAATTTCTCTATAAAGATCACTATTATTTAAAAACATATATCATAGAAACTTTCAACATATTTAATGTGCTCTTCAACTTATTCAATATTTGTACAGGAAAATAGGGAAAAATTAATTTCTAAATGCCACATTTTTTACAATTAAGAATTATAAATAAAAGTTATAGTAGAAAAGTACTCAAGGAAAAATAGTACTAAAAATAACAAATATTTTTTTGTTTTTATAATGCTTTTTAAAGTATATTTTAAAAACAACTTTTTAAAATTACTTTTTCATTGGAATGAATTTTCTTTCCTTATGTATACTGCAAAGATAACTGTGTTTCGAGTAAAGGGAAAATTTTGGATTCCTTTTATTTTTTTAAAATAGAATTCCATAATTTTGAAATTTCGGTATCTTTTGCTTAAAAAAGAATCAATATATGGTTAATTATACGAATACTATTATGATAAAAAAAACCTTCTTAAACTTTTATAGCATAAATATTATTCAATAGAGAAATATTTACTATCTATGCTATTTATGCACAAATTATGATCAGAAAATATGTTTCGATTTCTTCTTAATAAAGGTTTAAGTGATCATTATATGAATTCAAATTGTCTTTGATTATTTATAAATTAAAACATGTTTATATATTATAAGTAAAAAACATTATACTTCGTTATCACATAACGCTTAAAATCATGGCGAAGATTTTAACCACGCATGAGGCAGTTATTACTTACTATTATTCCTTCCAGATATTTATTTTCTTATTATCTGAAAAAAAAAACACTGCAGAATAGAAAAAAAAGATTAAAAAATACTGAGAAAGACGTCATGTAAGATTAAAGTTCTGAATTTTTAAGCACAGTACATTAAAAAAAATCCATAGATCTTAGAAGTTTGAAAAGCCTTTTGAAGCATTTCAGATCATTCCTCAATTTTTTTGATTTATAGTACATTTGAAATAATATAGATTATCAAGTTTGTTTTGAAAATAACACTTTATTATATTATTTAAAGATTATTATTCTATATTCTTGCTTTAAATTCTAGAAGTTTTTTAGAAAATTCTGGAATTTTCAGATTATTAAAAGTAAAAAAGAAAAAAAAATGTGCATGTTTAGGAATTTTCATAAGTATATAATGTACATCACTGGACAAAATTAATGCAAGTTTCAGAAATTTCACACTTTTTCAAGGATAAGCTCTTCCAAAGGTTTATTTTTTTATTTAATATGATATTTTTTATGTAACCATGTTAAATTAGTCTAAAGGCAAGCTAATTAAGTTATTGAACAGAAAAAAACATTTAATTACAAAAAGTATAAAATACAAGCAAAATATACAGGTTATCAGTATTGAAATTCCTTTTGGTTCCCTTTAATAAAATGAATAAAAGAAATTAAGTTCTATTAATTCAAAAGCCTTTTTAACCCTTTGCAATCCGATGGGGACTCAACATTCAAGATTATGCATCATTTTGGCGTTTTACTTATTTATTTTTCAAATTAAATTGTTAAAAACCCTACATAAGGGTTAAGAGATGTAGATTATTTCTTTAAAGAAATTCGACTTAAAAATATTATATACATTTATTTTTCATAGCAATAAACAAATTTTTGTATTAGGTGAATAATTTTGCATCTAATTATTTTTCGGAGTGCAAAGGGAGTTCAAGTTACCTCAAAAACATTTCATAGGTTGGATAGCCTCTGGCTTCCATCACAACTGCTATTTTGTGAGACATGGAATTCACATGGTTTTGTAACGCCTCTTTCGGTATTTCATGCTGCCAAACTTTAATTATTATTTTCAGAAGTTCTCGATTTGCTTTTGGATGATTCTCAGTTATTTTTATTTCTCATTATACTCCATAAATTCTTAATGGAATCTAAATCTACCGAGTTCCCTGGCAATGTGAGAACATTAATTCCTATTTTGGCAAATGCAGCCTTAACGTAAAATGACGAATGTTTCAATATAGAGGTCAGAATTGAAACGAAATGAAAGTTTAAATGAATTTTAAAGTTTGTTTTATCTTTTTCGATGCATGGCATGGTACAAATCATGTTGAAATATTCATTTCCTCCTTTGGAATTTGTTATGGAGCCATTTATTCTTCAGCACACCAACTATTTGTCACCATTCTTGGTTCTCCATACAAAATGAAGTCGTCCAATAGACATGTCACATGACATGTATCACAGCACCATCAAGCTTTCTTGGTGTTTTGATGCTCGAATCCTGTATTCTGATCTCATGCTCTCCTTTGATTGACGTCAAAAGTGGCCCAAGTTTGTCAAGCATTAAAGAAAAGTGATTTTCGTCGCTGATTATAACGTTTTCGTTTCTAACTACTCCCGTTTTTGTGTACCTTACTCCACTAAAATAGTTTTTTCCGCATTTCTTTCTTTAGTATGAATTTTTTCTAGATACTTGTGCTTTCTAACATGCTTCACAAATACCCCTGTGAACTGTTCTGATACTGGCAATCACAGACGTGAACTTTTTTCATTCTCTTGAAAGTGTAGCAGATTATTTTATGGCATAATAGTGTCAATGTAGGATTAGCAAATTTAGAAAATAACATCGGATAACTACTTCTAGGTTTTTTATCTACAGTTCCTTCGATTTTAAATCCCTTTATGACGTGTGAAACAGTCGACATACTGCAGTCGTATCAATGAACAATCCTAACATGTGAAATAGTTTCTTGATGCATTAAAATAGCGCCCTTGCATTCCTCATGAGTTAATTCACACCCTTTTTTTTTTAAAAAAAAGAAAGAGCAATTAAAATAGAAAAACATTGAAGAGGACATTTTGTTAATGCAATGAACGAAATAGAATCCGTCTCACTCGGTGCGATTTTATAATAAACTATTGGAATAACACAATCATTGCACACAATTTCTTTACTATAGATGATGCAAAAGCTTGAAGTTTTTCTACCACATTTTTACTGGAAAAATTAATTATTACCTTTTAAAGCTTTATTCTAAAAATAAAAAAAACCGTGAAATTTCTTAAACCTGCAATAATTTGACTTATAGTGTATTTGTTCATATATTTATTATTTGATTAATTATTGTGCTTATATTATGCAACATTTTAAAATACTTGTTATTTCTAAAAAGTCCTCGCATTTTCCTTCAAACCACATAGCTTATTAAAAAATAAACAGACTAGATTTAAAAATTTAGATTCAACATGAATAAATACGTCAGATTTATTATTACTTTTTATAAAAACTAGATCAATTTCTGTAACAAAAATAAAAACATTTCCGTATCTCCGACGAAATATGAGTCTAGGCAATGCATCGGACAGAAACTAGTTACTTAATAAAATTTGATTAGAATTTCTTCAGTAGCGATGAATTTCCCAGTAAAACGTTTATGTCCGTGACCTAAAAACTTCCACATCACAGACTTGTTTTGTTCAGGTCTTCTTTTTAAAATATCCATAAATTATCATTCTGCTTATTTTCCCGAGAAATTTATTACCAACATTCTTCTAATGACATTCTGTGCCATTTTTTATGCATTTATCTGAAGTAATAATAAAAAGAAATCGTCATTTTTTATCATTAATCTCGGGTGATGACGATGAAATCGACAACCTTGCTGCCTGTCGGTCTTCGATTTGCCTATATTTTTTATTTTTGCATACTTTAAAGTGAACTGAAAAATGTTATAAAGTTCAACGAAAAAATAAATATAATTTGACTTGCTACTACTTAGCTAAATCATCTTATTTGGGCATTGACGTTTTTGGCTTTTAAAAAAAATTTATCACACAATTTAGACGATCAGTTAAATGTCGTTAGTATAATTTATGATAAATAGTTAAAAGTGTCGTTATAATTCTTTATAACAGTGCACTTTTGACATTTGGGATATATTTTATATCTAGAGGATCTTCTTCAGGGTTTTATAACTTGGTATAGTTGAACAAATCTATTAACAATTGGTAAAAATACTCATGCTAATAGTAGAGAAGAATGTGGATGCGCGTATTTGTTTTTGTGTACTGGCATTCAAGAGGGCAGGCCATTTGACCTCAACGAATCCTATTTGTCGCATGTTTACTTTGTAGTTCTAGAATGTGCACGTCAGAGCAATTGTTTCATTTTTGTATTAATAATTTCAATTAGAAAAAGCAAATCCGGATTTCGGTATTTTCTTACGACAATTCTGAAAAGTAATATTATCCAAATATAATTTTTAAATCATTTTAAAATTAACAAAAGTTCTTTTTGATGATATCACTGATACAAGCAGAGTAATTATGAAGGTAATTTATGAAGATTTCTAGGAAGAGAAACTTTCTGCCTGACATGTCAATTGACATGTTTCCATAGATTTTTACAAGAATTAAGAACTGAGAAGTTTTTAGGCCAGAGTAATAATCCAAACTCTGCATTATGCTCCTTGAACCATGCATGAACAATTTTGGATACATGGCATGTAGAATTATCCTGTTGAAATATGCCAGAAATCGCAGAACACACAGTTTGTACAGGCATTGCCTATGCACCCATATATTTACCTATGTATGTATCTATATACACGCACTGGATGTACAAACTCGGCAACAATGGATATGTACGTAAAGATATTGATGATACCTTCCACAGGAGATAATGGGCCTGAAACATACTAAAAAACGTGCTCTATACTAGCACACTGCATTCTACATTTTATTGGGGCCCTACAACTTCGCCTGAAAGTTCGTTTTCTGATGTCTCTCGGTGAAACACTAGTTACTATCTATCAGATATATAAGAAAACAAAACTCATCTAAAAAGCAATCTTTTCCTACTGTTCCAGGGAATAATTCTTGTAGTGTAATGCACATGTACAACATTTCTTACAATGCAAGCTTATTTACATAAATGCCAAAACTAGATGTCTCTGTGAAGGCTAATACACATTACAATGCATTGAACAGTTGTCCTAAATAACTTTCTGGTGTTTTGTTAACTCATTTGCGCAGTCAATGTATTGGTTGCACGTTATCTATCATTTTTAACTTGAAGTCGTAACCAATTCTCACCTCTGCCATTAATGGCTCGTGTTGTCTTACTGTTTCTATATCTAGACCATGCTTTCTCTTGATTTTTCACGTAATTGTACGCATTCTCTAAGGCTATACTTCACAAAAGCTACGGTCTTAGAAATGCTTCCCCTATGTTCTGTATGCCCTATTATCATACCCTTTTCAATGTCTGGTAAATAAGAGCCAGCGTTCTGTCATAGGGGTAACACGTCTTCCCTATGACATGAGCGTCCCGGGTTCGACTACCGTTTCGGGCATAAATGTTTTTCTGCGTTCTATCAGTAAGGTGCTGGAATGTTCGCCCCAGTAAAAAGTGACTGAGCAAGGGAATGTGATGAGTGAGTAGCAAAACTCGTAGTTTTGGCTCTAGTTGGCGCTGCTACAAAATAAGAGAAGATGATTAGGCGAGAATCTTGACTTGTTCATTACGGCACTGATTCTATGCTGAAACATATGTTGAAATCCTCTTTATGTTTTATTCAACAAACAAGTTTCTCATTCTCAACTGTGATTGGACATAAATGTGTTTAGGTAATTATGCTTTGATATATTAATATTATGACTCTACTGTGTACATTAATAGTAGAAAAATTAATACTATCTTGAAATTTGCTATTAAAACATACCAAAGAATAAGGTTCGGTATATTTCAAAGCTTTTTTAACGAGGATAATGGACAATATGTTGATCATTTCATACTGGCGAATAGAATTGATAATAAAATAGTAAAATATAACTAAAGTCGCTCTAAGGTAATGAATGATACTAATATTAATCCACTGGCTATGAAACAGTGTCGCAGAAAAATAACAATCACAAGGCGGAAAAATAATCTTAATCATAATATGGAGAATAACATTAATCTCCTTTTCCCGTGGTTCCTTTATTTGGTCAACCGCATTAGCTCGTCAATCTAAGCTTAAATTAGTCCATCATTTTAGCGAATATTTTAAGAGGGAGACGTCAAGACCAATATAATTTGAAAGGAAATTTGGTAAACCAATATTTAACTGTGAAATAGTGCACATTATAATTTTCGAAATAATTCAACGAAGTACAATAAATGAAATGAAATGAAGGCCAGAAGTGACTTTTAAATATTGTCAGAACAATTCAAAAATGTCGATGCATTCCAAATCTGGCTGTCAGAAATTTTTCCCTATGACAATGTCATTCAATATAATGACAATGTAATTGATTCTTATGAAATGTATCGTCTGTTGTTTTATTTCAAAAATAAGTCAGACACAGTATAATGTTATATATTTCTGCCATATTTGAAATTAAGACATCAAAGTTTATGCAGTAATGCCCTAAATGCATTTTGAAGGTTATTCTAGCAACGATAAATAAAAAAAACTATTTTCACATTCAAATGATAGCTCAAAAATTGGGAATACAATATATATGTTATTAAATAACAATAATTAAGTTTTTAGAACCTACTACAATTAAAAAAAGCAACGTATATAAATTAAAAATATTTTATGATTTAAAATTGGAAGTTTTTTTGCTATCAGCATTAAATGTTTTTCAAGCATAATTTCTAAATCTTAGCTACTTTTCATGAATCAAAGGCTAAAGACAATTTTTTTTCAAGTTAAATGCTAATGCAAGTTAATGCCGTAGTTAACATGCTAAGTTGCAACCTTGAAGTCTATTTGGAATCTGATACTCGAAAATTCTCTTTGTCCCCTATAATGTCAAATTTAAAAATACATATAAGAGTGATATTTTAAATTATATGCTATAAACTTTTGACAAACTTCAGAAAGTTTATGACTTAAATCTTAACGACCGTGTCCATCATTAAATGTTGAGAAACTTTGTCCTTTTATCTTGTCCCACGGAATTCCGAAGTTTTAATATAAAGTTCATACTAATTTTTCTCTGTTAATGCCAGGGGTGAACACTTGCGAAAAGTGGTTTTCTTTTTCTTCGGCACAGCACTCTTCTAATCTTCTGGGGAAGAAAGTTTAGCCATTTCTGGAAGAACAATCCTACGAATTTTCCACTTCATAGCACTAATGCTTTCCATTTTGAGCTGGAAATTGGCCGTGGTTTCGGAAAACGAACGCATTTGTTACTCATGTAAGGTTCTATTCACGAGTTTATTTGTCATCTTGGGGTAAGACCTTGAGCTCTTCTGACCTTGCTTCGTAGTGATGAATTCTTTAAAGCAAATTTTGTAATTAGTGATGCGTTTATGCTTTATTTCAGTAAATTTTAATAAGAAGATAATTTACGGCAGGTGATTAAATATTCCTTAAAAGGCGTGTTTGCCCCATGCAAATAAAATTGACAAATTTATTGTATATAAGATATATGGTCAACATAGATTGTGGAATACAGAGTATTAATAAGGAGCAGAATATTATAAATAACATTCACGTTTACAAAATTGTGCTAGTTGGAATGTTTTCTAAGATTAATCTCGATTTAAAAATTCAAGAGGATTATTTATTTATAAGAATTCTACACCCTTATTTCAAGCTTATCACAAAAGCCAGTGTAAATTTGCTCTTCAAGATTTTAAACTCTTTTTTTGAATTTGCAACTTTTCCCTCTGGGTACCAACTTTGTATCAAAATCACCCTTGTTTAAAAGCATTTTACGAGATTTATATTTGAATATATCTTGAAAAGAACAAATGAAGAAAATTTTACGTCGTACCAGCATAAGCCTGTTTTAAAATGAAAGCAGTAAATATTTATGAAGCAATAGATCAATGTCACATAAAAAAAATCAGAATACATATAATTAAAAATGTGGAGAGTTTATGAGAATTTATTATTCTTTCTATTAATATTTCACTAAAATATGCTTTGAAATTTTTGAAACTAAATTTAAATTAGAGTATCAGAGGAATATAACATAATTTCTGTAAAGATCATGTAATGTTATCACGTAAACATACATCAAATACAGCTGAGATGAACACAAAGAGCGGCACTTTTAAAAATCCAAGCACACAAGAATAATAAACTACATATTTCAGCGTGAAAAGATAGCACACTCTGCAACTAACACTTCAAAGAGAGACTTTATTCCTCAGATGAGCGTATCAGCCTTTTACAGTAACACAATAGGTTATGAGATTTTCTGGAAGAATCACTGGATCTCGGTTCCTAATAGAAATATTTCCACATTTTGTATGCATTATAGAACATTAATTTTCTTCGCGAAGTAATCAAGTGGTATTTATTTAAGGTAGGGAATGAATAGCCCAGCATCCATTAAGAGGTTCTATTAATATCTTTTTCCAGCATCGTTATTAGTAGTACAGCAGGAAAGCGATACCACAGAAAAATAACAGTATAATAATTGTTATTAAATAATATAGTGCATCATCCTAGAGCACCCTTACATTCTAATGAGTAAACTTTTGTAATTGAAAATTATGAAGAAAATACTTAATTAAACATATAGCTGCAGAAATCATGATGGTCATACGTTACTATTCAAAAAGAAATCGGAAATGTATTAGCTTTTTGCTATAATATTATTAGTCAAAGCAAAGCAAAGCTTTAGAATTGGCATCAAATATGAAATCTCGTTAGATGAGACTAATAACCTTAACAAATCTGTGAAATCTATTAAATGTTTTTAAGGGAATAAACATTTTTTTTTGTTTTGACAAAAATGAATAAGCTTTTAGATGAAAGTTGCAATTTCACGTTAAAACGAATAAAATCTGATTAAACATATATGGAAAAATAAAGCACCAGAATTGTTTTACTTTTTATATTGCTAGATAAATCAAATTTCTTTTTCTTGTTTACGCTTTGGGACCCAATAATCCGAGATAGGTCTGCAGTCCTTTCATCAGATCGCCATAACTGTGTAAAAACTGCATTTTCGTTATTTACTAGAGTATTAAAAATCATAAAAAGGAGCTTAAATTAAATCGATAAAACGTGGCCTTCTCAAATTAATCTCTGGGGATATTTGAAACTATCTACTTTATGAGGTCACCGGCGAAAACTTTAGAGTTAGAACTTTTTAAATGTCTGTTTTTCCTTTTTTTTCTCTGCCGTGAGCTAGATCTCTTTTTGCAGGGTAAGAATATCATTTTTCATGGCTTGATAACCTTTTTTAAGCAAATGTTGAAAGAAAAATTCTTCTTTCAAAGTCATAAATTGAGGAAAGATTGTAAAAAAGAACTATTCAATTTTTTGCAATGAGAAAAACTATTTCTCATAAAACATACTCTATTTTTAATAACTGAGACATTATTTTATATTTATTAGCATCATATATCAACTGGTTTTTAAAGTGATGGTTTAAGAATAAGTAAGAAAAATTAAGAATGATTTATATACGTTCTCAAGTACCTTCGTTAATTGATAGGCAGTTTATATGACATCATAATAAGAATGATAAGAACTGTATCGATAAATAGATCTATATAATTCCCTAACAGAAATTATACTTAAAATAGATATGCTTGAATTCTTAATCTAAATTTAATATATAGAAAAAAATTATTCGATAAAAATTGCATTCGTGTCATCCCAGACAATATTTTTATCCCAGATGTTTTGCCGGAAATTTAAAAAAATCAAATAAACAAGTGTTGTCGAAGTAGATAGCTGAAGCATAATTTCATATTTCTTTGAATCATATATCAATGAATCTCTTTGAATCATATATCAAAATCGAGAACGATTTTTTATACACTCTCAAGAACATATGATAATTGGTATGATATTTAAATAACAGCACAATAAGAATGATAATAACTGTATCGAGAAATAGAAGATTTATGCAATTCCTATCCGAAGTTAATCTGAAAACTGAGATGGTTGTATTCTCATGAAAAATTTCAATTGTTGAAACAATTTATTGGATAAACTGTATTCTTGTCAGTACAGACAATATTTTAATTTTCAAACCCTTCGACGAAAATTAAAAAAGATAAGATAAGCAAGTGTGGTGAAAGCAGGTTTTTAAATAAAAGAAATAAAACAATTAATTGTACTTTTTTCTTTCACCTTTATGGAGATAAAGTTTTATAATTCATCAATAAATTGGATCACGAGATTTTGACAAAATTCCACATTTGAAATTATCAAAATTCTAAAAATATTTATATGCAGTATTGTCTATCTATATGTGAACATGATAACTAAACTCTGAGCTGTATGAATGAAATTTAGTATATGTTAATTTCATCATCTGGAGATATTTCTATGAAATTTTGGACCATTCGCAGCAATAAGGGTAGTATTATTGAACAGAAGTGAACTCGATACGTTCAAAATGTCATGAGCTAGATATATGAAAATGGCTCGCAAGTTTAACCTGTAGTAGATAGTGTAGACCGAAATGTTGAACAAAATCAATTAAAAGATTGATTAATTGTGGACCTGTATATTTCTATTATGTAAATGCGATAACTCAAAGATTAAACTAATGAAATTTAGCACTGCTCTTTTTTACTGGTAAACGCAAATTTTTTAAAATCATAATTGTGTTTCAATCGTAGATAAAAAGACATTCAAACTGCATATTCAGTTTTCTTTACTACTTTAAAAAGCATAAGGTGTTCATTATTGAATAGATAATCGAAAAGGTTTAAAAACTTTTTGGGTAGCATTACTGATGAAACGTTATTACTTTGAAATTTAAAAAAACGATCAGAGCCCTCGGGGTATACGTGGATTATATAAGGTTCAGATTTTTTTAATTAGAGCTGAGATAGTTTCTTTAGTGAAGAATAAACTAGAAAGTTTTCTTTCAATTTCGAGATTAATGATTTAGGTGATGAAAAGTTGCACCATTAACAATAGAAATAGAAAACCATTCAACATTGAATAGCGCATAAAGCTGACGAAGTAAAGAAAGTTTTCATTAATCAAGAGTTAAAACTTATTTTCTATTATTTAGTTTTATATATAAAGAAAGTAAAACTTACTCCGTACTCGCTTTATGTATTTCGAGAGTAAAACTTATTATTTTCCTTAGTTTTATAAATTAAATATTTCATTATTAACGGAATGTTTCAAACAAAGCAACTCGTTTCTGTATAGTTCATTTCTAAACATCAATCAATATGCGGTTTATTAAATAATGTAATATAACTTGAATTTCCTTATATAAGACAATGTAAAGGTGACTACTCTGCAGAAAAGGGATTAATTTAGGGCATTATCTTTTTAAAGATTTGAAAAATACTCGAATAGCAGTTATAATGATTCTCGTAAATTTTTTTTATTACTAGTGATTACTTTCTTAAATGCATTAGTTGTTTCTTTCCCAAAGTTCATTGGTTCTTAAATTAATTGGTTGCTTCATTACTTAAATTCATTAATTCTTAAATTCATTCTAGTTTTTCTGATAACACTATTTTAATCCAGAAGCATTATTCATAGATATACCTAAAATACTCTCTCTGGTCTCAAATACCTAATCAAGATTTTGTATTTTGTAATTTTTCCTCGTGTTTTATGTAAAGCTTAAGTGTCTTAAAGTGCAAAGTATATTTTCTCTTATCGAGAAATTTTCGAACTAAATATTTAGCCCCGGATACTTTTTTTTCAAGTCGTCAATAATTCTCATACTGAATTTAGTGATTTGCGCCTGATAGTTCTAGCTACAAAGGGCTCTCAGAACCGTCAGTTTAAAAACAACAACTTGTATTAAAAAATTAGTGTTTTATGTTGTTTTACAAAAAATTTTTTTTCAGCAAAAATCATTCTTTTCAGAAATATTTCAGAAAGATCTTTTTCTTAAAAAAGAATAAATGCATGCTATGACAAAATGACGATACACTTAAATACGTAATATTTCATATATCAAGGAAGACAAGGAAATAATCTCCATTGTTTCAGGAAAAATGATGTAAATTATTTTTTTCATACTTCCAGAAAAAAATTTATAAATTAGATTTATTCTGAAAGCTTGGAAATTTTTGTATAAAAGATTGAACATCCTTCAAAATCTTTTTTATAACTTTGAGTGCTTGCGTGGGGATGGCAAAATTCCAGACGTAGAGAAACTCTTATATAATCATGCAATAATGTACTGTTTCTTTTGTAAAGATGGGTTGTCCTGCTGGATTCGGTCCAATATAAAGAATATATCTAAAATTTAAGTGGTAACACCTAGTGAGAAATTATTTTTTTATGCATTGACTAATCATAGACATATATAAAAATCAATGATTGTCATCTAAATGAAGTACATTTCAATGTGAACCCCTCTGACTCTCAGCTGACACAATTTCTACATTGATTCGTAAGATTTGTGGTTTCATGAGATTTACATCATACACAAATTCTTCATAAAGCTGATGGATTGGGAAACGCAATTCATGAAACAAGGCTATAAACTTATAGTTATCAAGAGTGAAGTTAAGTGATTAGTGTCCAAATAAGATTACAGCTCTCTGTCATTCAGCCTTGAAGAGAGTTCAAGATGTCCGTTGACTCTTAGTGACATATCAAGATACAATCTGTAGTCAGGCTGTTACAGTTTGTTGGAAATCCTTCAATTAATTTTGATATTAGCTACAAGAATCTTGTTGCAATTTAGCAATAAAATTCCCTAAAAAGGATAAATATACCGTGGATCTTCCCTATGTGGTATGAGTGGGAATTCCCTCATTTTGAACAAAAACATGGGTGACTGAATTTAGAATCGGTAAATAACCAGAAATAATAATTAAAACAATGTCTTGATTTAGTACCTTTTAAGGTTTGATGTTTTTATATATTGAATACGTGTCTCCCAGACACTGTTAAATCTTTTTCGTGATGTAATAAAATATTTATTAGGCAAAAAGGAATTGGTACTTTGTAACGCAAAGCAACAGAAATGTGTATTATGTTCAAGTCTTGTAGCATGATCAAACCAATGCTAATCATTTGATGATGGAAATTATTGCCAAAGTTTTTTTACAGTTAATTAATTATCAAAAACTCAAAAAATTGCGGACTTAATATTTAACTTTGAAATATTTATCAGTGAAACTCTGTGTTCTGCCCTTGCTTCAGAAGTCATACCGTATATCTAACCGAACATAAGTTATGATACTATGTCGAAAATATCTTAAATACTTCATTCTTGTCCTTTATCTTTTGACATATTAAACAGTTCTGATAGCTGCCAGGTAAGCCAATCGTTCTAAATCCACAATAGTAGAAGAAACTGACCGTTAACATTGGTGATATATACATTGAAGTGACAAAAGTCATGGGATGACTGTTAATATCGTGTCGGTCCTCCTTTTGCCCGGCGAAGTGCAACAACTCGACGTGTCATGAAGTCCACAAGTCGTTGGAAGTCTTCTGCAGGAATATTGAGCCATGCTGTCTGTATAGACGTCCATAATTGTGAAAGTGTGGATAGTGCAAGAGTTAGGGCACGAACGTACTTTCGATGATGTCCCATAAATGCTCGATGGGATTCATATCGGGTGATCTAGGTGGCCAGATCATGCGCTGGAATTGTCCGGAATGTTCTTCAAACCAATCGCGAACAGTTCTGGCCCGGTGACATAGCGCATTGTCATCCATAAAAATCCCATCGTTGTGTGGGTATGTGAAGTCCATGAATTCACGCATACATGCAAGTGATCTGCAAGCAGCTGAACATAACCATTTCCAGTCAATGATCGGTTCAGTTGCCCCAGAGGACCGAGTCCATGCCATGTAAAAACAGCCCACACCATTATGCAGCCACCACCAGCCTTGCTGACAGTTTGGGTCCATGGCTTCGTGTGGTCTGCGCCACACTCGAACTCTACCATCAGCTCGTAACAACTGAAATCGTGACTCATCTGACCACGCCACGGTTTTCCACTGGTCTAAGGACCAGTCGGTATGCTCACGAGCCCAGGAGAGTCGCTGCAGGCGATGTCGTGCTGTCAGTAAAGGCACTCGAGTCGTAGTTCTGCTGTCATAGATCAAGGAAGACAAATTTCGCCGCACAGTCCTATCGGACACGTCCCTCGTACTTCCCACATTGATTCCTGCAGTTATTTGACGAAGTGTTGCGTGTCTATTAACATTTACCATTCTACACAGACGTCGGCGGTCTCGGTCGTTAAGTGCAGGTGGTCGCCCACTGCGCTGTCCATGATGGGATGTGATGCCTGAAATTTTATACTCTCGGCACACTCTTGATACTGTGGATCTCGGAATGTTGAATTCACTAACGATATCCACAATGGAATGACCCATGCGTCTAGCCCCAACTAACATTCCACGTTCAAAGTCTGTGAATTCTCGTCGTGCCGCCATAAATCACGAAAAATCTGTTCACATGAATAACTTGAACACAAATGAAAGCTCTTGAAAATGAACTGCGCATTTATACTTTTTCGCTGCGATACTACTGCCATCTGTATATTTGCATATTGCTATCCCATGACTTTTGTCACTTCAGTATATATATATATATAGCTTGTTCAAATTTAATAATGGTAATAAAATATTTTATATTCCTCCAATCAAGCTGAAGTAAATTTTTTAAAACTTTTAGTGAATGACATTTGATATTAATACAGTTTTTTCGAATATTAATTCATTCATTTTTTATTTATTAATTAAAAAATAACTTTATAGCCTTTATAATAGTTCTTTATACTAGTTGTGATTGTTAGGTTGGGTTAGCCTGGTTGGTTGGGCGTTGGATTCGTATCTCTTGTGCTGCGAGTTCAAACTGGTCGCAAAGTTCTCCAAGTTTGGAGTTTCACCACTGGGAGTACTGAGTCAACGGTGATCATTAGTCGGATGTTATGCTCAGGGGTGTATGCCCTCAGAAGCTACTGTACTTTCTCTTTACGTTGTAAAGCTGAACACGAGAACACAAATTGTAATTATTTAATAAAAAAATAACTAAAACAAGTTTTTTCCTTATATCTAAATTAGGAATTGATAAAAAAAATTGTTTTTTATATTACTTGTTCTAGATAAGATAACCTCTCTTAGTTCGTCAAAAATATTCTACTTTTAAAAGGAAGCCTTTCTCTTCCTTTAATCTTTCTAATTAATTAATATTACTTATTCCCTTTTCTTGATGTAATATATTTCGAGATATTTTCTTTTTTTGACTTTAATTTTTTATCAGCGGTTTTTTTTCAATTTAATTTTGCTATTATAAAGTATTTATAATGAAATTCATTCCTACTCTAGAAATATCTTATTGCTGGTGTAATGGATTGCATCAACTCGTAATTATTATAACTTTCTGTCAACCCCCCTAATTTATTTTTGCTTTTTCGGATACGTGCTATGGAGAAAATATAGTAATCGTTGAAAATTTGAACTCGATATTTTCATGAATCTGTTCATTTTAAACCCCCCTGAGTTTGAAAAACACATTTTTGGAAAATGTCCGTCTCTCTTTCTGTGACAAAGAGGTTTTAAGGTAGATGATTAAAATTTGATATACGGTCTTTACAATAAATTTTCAGATTTCCTTCAAATTTTGAGTAAATTTCATTCAAAGAAAGACAGTCTTTCCGATTGTCTGATAAATTAGCACGACCATTACAAATTAAACAAAATTCGGTGCACAGATTTAAAATTCATAATGTAGACATATTTCAAATTTTGATCTAAATCCAACCATGGGTTGCCGCTCTGTCGGTCTGTACTTCCAGAAACATGTAAACGCGATAATTCAAAAAAGCAAGTTTTTTTTGTCAAATTTTTGTTGCAGTAGGTTGGAACATACGCGTCTAAAATACAAATTTGATTTTCGGATAATGAAGTTACTTGTCATTGATTAATCACCAAATAACTCGCTAAAGATGACACGATAAATTAAGTAAAAATGCTAAATTCAGGTCTAAAGTTAATTTATCGTAACTACTGTACGGCAATGCCAACTACTATGTTCTCCGAATGATAAGTTCTTTATTAAGAATGTTAAAAAAATTTGGGGAGAACCCTTCCGCTGATTTTATATATTTCATTATTAAATAGCATCGCATTTTAGCATGTTTCTGCATTCTAATCAGTTCTGTTATCATTGAAATGGTTTTAAAATAGAGAAGAGAGCTTTTAATTCATTGAAAATGCACGTCAGTTTTTTATCTTTCAAAGCATGGCCTAGCCGAGGGATATAATTTTGTGATAAAGAAGATATGGGTTTTATACTCTGGTTGTTTTCTTAAAATATATTATTCGGCAACTTTTGGACTGATATGTTTAGCAGTAAAAAACTGTTCATTGAAATCGTTATAGATTGTAATGATTTTATTTAAAAAAGACTAATATGGGACCAGCGAAATTTATTGTTATCTAAGAAAATCCATTCACTTTTATTAGAGATTAATTTATACATCAGAGTATACCTTAATGCTAATAAATTTTTAATAAAATGCATAATTTTCCTTTGACTATGCATCTTTGAAGCATTAATTTGGGTTGATTAAATGAAAATCTCTACCATTCTCAAAAACTTTTAGGTTTTTTTTTACGATGAAATAGAATCAAACATAAAAAAGATAATTCTTGACAGAAAGACGGAAGTGAAAAAAAGTGTTGCAGTTGCAAATGCTACCAACATAAGGAAATGTGAAAAACTTCAGTTACTTTTGTAGAAAAGAAATTACATCCTGTGCAGATAAGGAATGCAAAATCAAATTTACAACTACCAGTAATTTAGGTTTTAAAACCATAAAGATACTTCTGAAAAGGATTATCTGATCTCAGTATGCTATTACAGAAAAATTCGTCTGTTTGGTGCAAGGTGAGAAAAATATTAAGGGTATAATTCGATCTAATTATGTTTTATTCTACAAAGACACGAAAACACAATAACTAAATACAACTGAAGCGTACACAAGAAGAGAGCTTGAAGTGAACAGCGGCATAGTAGTAAATTGCTACCAAGTAGTCGCTCTGGAGAGCAAGCTGGAGAAACACACTCCGAAGAGAGATTTCGCTCCATTAGTCATATAAGCTCAATCCAACAATTCACTTCTCTCGATTTGACTGCAGCTTGACTCTAGGCTGTGAGCCTTCATTTTTTATCGTTTATTCGTTATTCATCGAGGGTTATGAAACAGACATCCCATCTCGAGTAGCAATGGAGTTATCTCTAAAAAGTTCGAATAGATAGAATTTTTTATTTTCGCCCCCAAAATTGCCAAACGGAAGCCAAGTTTCCCACCAGAGTCGGAGGCTTGATTCGGCATCCATTGTTAATATCAGTAAAACTACGATCCGTATCAAAAGATTCAGTAAGTAATATTAGATATTTGCAAAAATACATTTCACGTTGTTAGAGTTTGTATTACTAATAAGATCCTATCTTTCCATGCTTTAAATTTTAAGAAAAAATTTGGGATTCTGTTGAAAAATTATGTATGCCCGGAATAAGAAGATGATATATTATAGATTTAAAGTACAGACCATGATAATGACATTTACAAAGAAAATGTTGATTGGAAATAAATAAGCTAAATAAAGCATGATGTTTTTCTATATTTTAGTTTATTGTTTAAAGTGATTTGATTTTTGAAATTCACATTATTATCGCAATATTCTAGAATTTTCTCTAACGATAATGTTTGAAGTCATAGATTTCCCCTCCCCCACTAAGTTTTGTTATTTCCTTCACTAATTACCATTTCAGGTTTAATTACTAGTTCTGATTGGATTCGAATTAAGCAAAAACTCTACTTACCTATTTTTATTACGATATTTACTTTAAACTTCTTTTTTAGCCTCCGCATGTACCAAATCATTCTTATAACCCCTAAGAGGATCGAATTGTATATGTTTCCCCAAGATTGAAAAAATTTACAAAATTCTCTGGTCAAAATAGTACTTATCTGATATTTTCTTCTAACTTTAAATATTGCATTTCATTTTTTAAAAAGAAGTTTTTATTAACATTTTTCCTACTCTAAATAACGGGCGATAAGAACACTTTTTTCCAAAAAATTATTACTCAATACTCAAGTTGAGTTGGCATTGAAAAAAGTGGTTCTGATTTGTTTGGACACGTAAGACCTATTAATTGATATTTTTTAATTCTAAAGATAAAAAAATACTTTCCAGTTTATAAAATGAATCAAGTTTCAATAATTATTAGTTATTTCTAATTATGTTATTTGCTCAAAAAATTTAAAAAAGCGAAAAATAATCTTTGTTAAACTATATGTTCAAGAGAGTGAAGTGATTATTTAAATTTTATTTGTCGATTTGTTGGAGTATCATATTTATCCAAAATTTAGAGCAAGAAATTACCGAAGATACAAAAGACCAGAAACATGTCTCGAATGCTATAAAATTATGGCACTTATATTTTATTCTTTGTATAGAGGGAGGTTGGGTATTCTGTTGACCTAACAGAATAAAACTGCGTAAGAGATATTGCAATGAAAGTTTCATCAAACTTTCTACATTATATTATGAAACAAACCAAAAAATATTGACTTATCTAGCTTCCCAGTGACTTAGTCAAGAAAAAAATACTGGGGATGATTGGACTTCAGCCAAAATAAGGAACAAAGCGTTTACTTCGTGTTGGGAAAAATCATCTTATATATTCGAGTCTTTTTTCTTCTCTGCAAAAGGACATACCTTAAGTTCCCGTATGCCTTGAGGTTCGGATGAATTTTTTAAGCTTCTTTACTTTTTGAGTTTCTTTTGGACACAAGCCACGAAAATCCTATCTAAGATATTCCTAAATAACAGCTTTTATGCAGCTTACTGATTCTCATAGTTCCGAAATAGAATTGGTTAAAAAAATCGTTTGGCGAATAGTTTTTACCAAACATTTGGAAAAGAAATAAAAGATAAAGCATTGCAACAAATTATTAAATGCGAAATGCATTTGGATTGGCATATTTCAGGAAAAATAAAAATTATTTTGTTAGTAAACTTGACATTAAGCTATTCGTAAAAGTTTATAGATATAAATCATGAGTGCCATTGCATTTTCGAATAATTTAAAACGAGTAGACATCAAATAAAATGAACCTGAAATGTTGTAAAAATACTGGGAACTTTTCCAAGTAGTAAAATATTTATTCGATGGAAAATATTTTGAAAACATAAATAATAAATTTCGATAACTAGCTTCATCATGTTTTATATACAGAACTAAAAGTAATGGAAGATTCTTCAGTATATAATTTGAAATATTAATTCTAATTATTTAAAAAATGATAACACATATTGGGATAATAATTATTAAATAATAAATTTATATAAATAAAAAACATGAAAATGTTAGAAAATATGAAATTTAATAGCAGGACGATTTATTAATTACGAGATGTGTTCCAATTATGTGGTTGTTAACTATGTGATATGTCCAATGATTTTAAACTTAGGTTTTAGAAGTAAAGTAACATTCCTTCCCCCAAACTCAAAAACATATGTGCTGATAGTATAAACGCGAAAATAGAAAATAAATATTAAAAATAAAAATATTAAGTAACCCCAGCAGCATAACCTACATAATATGTTGCACACAAAATTTATATGTCCAAAAATATAAATGTTGAGTAAAATGAAATGAATCAAAATTAAAGTTATGAAAAATAATTAAATAAATAAACAAATAAAATAAAGTAGGATAAAAGACATTTTTCAAATATTATTAATTATGATGTACAAAATGCAATTTTGCAATATTCAAAACTAATAAATTCAATTTAGCTCTGAATTATTAATGAAATCAAGCTTTAAATCGTTATTTTTTACAGTTTTAAAATGCTAACTAAAAAGAAAGCATCTATATATTATTATTTAATTCTTTTACTCATTTTTTGATTCTTAAAAGCCTTTAGATCATAATGTTCTAATTTTTAAGGAGCACGAGAACTATTAAAGATGGCGAATTCTTTCTCAAATTTTAATTTTATTCCTACGAAACTCCTACGAATCCTACGAATAATCCTACGAAACTCCTGAAAATGTAATATAAAATAGACTAATTTTTCTCTTTAAAGGCCACTAGATAACATTTGCAAAATGTTGCCTTATTTTTCTTTAGAAGCACATCCGTCGGCACTTTAAAGGAAGAAAGTTAAGGGAGCAATTGAATAAATTTGCTTTTTTCAAGCACAAATCGTTTTAACTTTGAGCTAGAAACTGCCCATTCTGTCAAGGTCTAATAAATTTGTTAATAATCTGAATCTCCGAAAGGAAAATTTATTTTTTGTTATAAGAGATTGAAACTTGGAATTGTGGTTCCTCTTTCATGTATATTATTTGATAAAAAAAACTTTTTAATGAGTGATACATGCATGTTTTATAAGATTTTAGAATGGAGTAAATTGGAGCAGTATTATTATAAATTTAATGTTAATTCTTAATCAAGGAGCATAAAAAATGAAAAAAAAGTCTGGATTTAAAATTACAAGAGCTTTACAGACACTAATTTTAAAACAGGAAACATTAACCAAGAGTACAGGATTTAAGACTTTTTTCGATATGGCAAAATGGTCGAAATGGTAAAAGTAATATGATTTTGAATTTGATTATATTTATTTTCTCATAAACGAATTGCACAAAGATAAAGTATTGTGATCGTTAAAAATATCGACTACTAAATTATGTTGAATCTTCACAATTGAGATTTCCATGCATCTGAAAGAACACATCTGAGGCTTTATAGGTTCTCAGATTAACCCTTTAATGCCGGATATCTTTAATAAGCAATTTAAGCTTTTAAATTTATTATTATACTCAGTTCGTCACCATTAGATGTACAAATATTCATGAACTACTTAATAATTTTATATATCTATAAATCAATTTTTTCTTCATTTATTGTACATTTTATGTTATAAAATTGTTACCCTAAATTAAAAAGCTAAAACTGAAAAAAAATCAAGTGACCTCATTAACGGAAACTTTGTTTTAGATTTTAACAGCAAGCGAGTCAGTTTTTAAATGAAAACCAAAATTTCAAACGATAACGTATAACACTTGGTTAAAGATTATAGAAAAACAAAATAAAATGAGAGTTGCCGAAGTTTCTTTCCTTTTTAATACCCAATTAAAACAAACTCATCTTTTTATTTTTCATTTGATGAGATCCAATAATCCTAGATAAGTCACTTGATTTTTCATCTGATTTCCTTAATTATGTTTATTGATGCATTAAAAATTGGAGAAAAAAGACTTGAATTGAATCGATAAAGCGTAATTTCGCAAATTAATCTTCTGGGAGATTTAAAACTATTCCTATTATAAGGTTGTTAGAGAAAAATAAGCGAAGAAAAATTTAATTTTTTCCTTTGTTGAGCTAGATTATTTTTTTTCTGGTTAAGCTACTAGTTTGTCATGTGACGACAACCTTTGTATGTAAAAATGAATTTTCTTTTCTTTCAATACTGTAAAATATTGATTCATTCAACTCTTTCAATCTTTCTGACTTTACAATTGAAGATGATTAGTAGAAAATCGAGTTATTAGAAAACCAAAATTATTAAACAATACGACGCTTTTATTACTTGAAAAACTGTTATTTTATATTGTTTTGTATCATATATTAAAAATGTTTCAATGCAGGTGCTGAAATTGTTCAGAAGATATACAGTGATTGAAATAAACCGTGTTTAAAAATGGAAAACATCCCTTTATTTTAAACGAAAACATGAATAGTAAAAACACAGCAGAGGCATTCACAAAAAATAAAACTTGTGAAAAACTGCAAATAAAGCAGAGAGAAAATCGCAAATTAATAGAAGGAATAACGCGCAGCTAAAGATCTCGCCCACGTATCATCACTCTAAAGTGAGAATTCAATTACTGATTCACTTCAGTTACTCATTTTTATAAATATTTTCCGACAGAGCATGAAGTTTTGTAATTTTGTTTCGTAATGATAAATGGAGATAAAATATTTTAGAATCTTCATTTTGGTCACCACAACTGTGAAACGATCGCCAAGTTTTTTTTCCGGTCAGGATCAATAGCGTATATCCATTCAGTAACATCAGAAATTTGGAAAGTTGAATATATATATATATATATATATATATATATATAAAATTAAGGGAGCAAACCAACAACACACAAAAAATGTCTGGAATGAAACTAAAGGAACTAGGCCTGTTTTGATATATTTCAAGGAAGTCTTATAACTAGCATCAATGGCAGAAATTGTTGTTTTGAATGTATATCTTCAAACTCTTTTCTTAAAATTGTGTCAAAAAAGCACGTTTGTATTAGATAAGATTGCACAGTGTTAAAATTTCTTGCAAAATTTACAAAATAAAATTTTACGAAATACTTAGAAATATTTTTGCCAAATTATTTCTAAAGAAAGCATTTTTATTAATTTAAAATGCTATACTTAGGAATATTTTCGAAAATTATCTGCCCTTGAAGATTCACTGATAATGCACAATTATTGATGTAAGTTTTGGTATTGATTTAAATATTAGTTACAACTGCAATAAGTTCTGAAACAACAAATTAATTTTTTTCATAATTTTATGCATTTTAGTAGAATTTAATAAAAAATAAAAAATCAAAATCATCAAGTTTCACGAGAAAGTATTTATATCTATACTAATAATAAAAAAGAATGGTTGTGTTTGTTGACACCTCTGTAGACGAGAACATAGAACTTTGTAGATAGGAATTTAAAAGATTTTTTTAAATATATGTATAATCCATAAGCCGAATAAAAATGCCATTTACGATATCACAGAGTTCTGAAGATATACGAACAGGACTTGCAGCTACCAAACTTGGCACAGATATAATTTAAAGAGTAAAAAAGTGCAAATTGGTGAGTCTTTTTTTGAAGTTTTAATCAGGATTTTAATTAAGTAAAAATCAGTCTAGATTTTGATACGTTTATGCTTTAATTTTCGAAAAAATTCTCGAAGAAATATGATTTTTATATCGTTTAAAAATTCAAGAATTATCTTTTAGAAAAATCTTTTAATAAACATTTAATTAACTTTTAAACAGAATTTTAAGTATTGTCACATCAATATTTTCATTACTGTAAATGAAACTTAAATCTTTTTCATTGTTTCCCAGAGTATTTGATTGCATGATTTTCCAACGTTATTGGAAGTTAACGAAATATACTTTTTACTATATTTGTAATAAAAAATGTACAGTTACAATACCACAGAGTTCAGAAAATATACAAACGGGACATTTTCTTTTAACAGCAATATGATGTGACATGACTGATTTCCACTAGGAAAGTCAGTATAAGCAATAAATAAATGATATGTGAGAAAAATAAAATAACACGGTTTTAACGTCTGAAATTTTGAGGCAATCATAGACATGAAATTATGTTAAAGCCATCAAATAGTATCTCAAAGGGAACTAGTAATAGAATAAAAAATATTACCAAAAATGTTAAAGCATTTGTCGATTATACTAGACTAATTTGATTCATAAATAAAATATTAAATGCATGTGTTACTTTAAGCATTTCGTAAGTAAAATGAAAATGTAAACTTTCCGCAAGATTTCAGCTTTATTATTAAAATTCAGGAGTAAGACATACAAATTTCCTGAAGTCTCTTTCGAGATCTAAAGTGTTATGTCCACAATGACTGAAATAAAAAGTTTTTTAGTAATGCAGGCACTTTTAGCCATCTAAACTAATTTTATGCACCATTGGAATCTTAGAGCAGATTTTTGACATTTGCTGCCATCGTCATTTTTCACACTCGTTTAACCATTCGGGATAAATAAATCTGCCAAACTCAGCATTTTCTTCGATGTAATAGATTCCATTCTCTCAGCAGTTTCACTACCATTTTTCCCAGACTTTTCTCCGGACCAAAAAGTATTTAGATTGTTCTAGCGAGGGAACTATTTTGCATACGATAATTAATTTTCCCACCCTTTCACCTGCACAGTTGCGTTACATTGTGAATGCTAGAATGTTAAAGATCGAATTGCCCTATTCCTTTTGCTAATATACAATTATTTTTATAGTTTGAAAACTTTTTTGACATTAAAAGTCGAACATATGTGTTTTTGGCATTATTTTTGACTTTTAATTCTTCCTTATTTGTGTAGAATTAATTTTAAGTCATCTTTATTGTAGAGATTCTGTACTGTTTTCGTGCCCATAATAATGAAGTCATGTTACATTTTAAGTAAAAGAATGATGCAGATTTCGCAAATTTGTATATAGCTAAAAATTTACCTGCAAAATTTGACGACGAAATAAATATCGCATGTCTTTAATACTCATGTTTTACAAATTATAAAGAATAACTTGAATTTAATGTAGAGCGATTAAAGGGTACTAGTATTAGATTCAAAATAAATGTACAAAATCATATTATGTTTAGAAGTGGCAGAGATTTGGATGTAAAGCTTCAGTTTTAGAGTTTGGAATGAAAAAAAACAGGGTATAAATTTTATTTATAGAACATTCATGTGTGTTCTTCATAGAGATTAAATATTGTTTTCATAGATTTGAAGTCATCAAATTGATGAAGAGTGAAAGATTGTTTCCCATTTTGAGTATTATCTTCGTCATCTGACTACGATTTAAAATAGCTACCTTCATGGCTGAAATTGTATAGAAAGTGTAGTAATCTATTTGAACTTGTGATAAATAATGCTGTTTCAATTACTACCTGTGATCTGAAAGTACAGACAAGCTTCGAGTTCCTTACTTTCATACTACAAATTATTTTCATAATACTGTGACTACTATTATGATATGCTCGCCATAAGTAGCATAGGCTTTATAAGTTGTGAGTAAAACCTATCAAGTTTAAACGTTGGATGGTTTGAAAACCATGTGTGATATTTCGATTTACTAGCTTCCAGTGGACTCAAAATTCTTGTTCGAAGATATTTCGATTGTTTTTTGCAATCTAGTCAAAAGAAGTCCGGAACAATTTTGGCGAGTCCTTCTTTTATGTGCATATATGGTACATAGTGGAAGTCATTTTCCTGTGATTACCAAAATCAACATGAATTATTTATGTTTCATTTTCTGAATTGAAAAATGGCTACATCACTGGTGCGGAAGCAATAACTACATCTTCTTCCAGAATCAACTAATTAAGTCAAATCATTAAACTTTGGATCAAAACTAATTATATCATACATTTACTAAGAAATCTTAGCAGAATAACTTTTCTCTAGAGTTGACAAATTACTTTATTCAAACGTTGGATCAAATGTTTTAGTTAAGATTCAAAAATAATTCAAATGATCCAGATGCAGAATTAAGATTAAATGTATCTTACTACATAGCTGAGCTGAATCAGCTCTTCTGCAGTTGATAAGTCATTTGATTCAAATGTTGGATCAAACGCCTGACTAAAAGTTCTAAAATCATAAGATTCAGTTTCAGAGAAGGTTAAGTGAATCATTTAGATCGGGTTTTAGTAATAGAGATTCGAATATGCCCAATGACAAATTATTCTTCTAAATGATGTGAGGCGTTTTAGACCATGTATGACGTTCACAGGAGAATCCAGTCTTTCAGCACTTTATGAAAAGTGACAATTAGTTTATTCTATACGGATACATTAAGCAGAATAGAAGCATTTTACATCAACGCAGATTATCTTTAGATATATTAGAATAGTATTTGTTATTGAAATTAAGTAAATTGACAAGCAAGAATTTTAAACAATTGCAAAAATTTTTAGAATCTAAAACAGCCGGAAATTAAAATAAAATAAAAATGGTTTTTTTGTTAAGCCTGAAAAATATTCGAGACCAAATGACTTAAATAATCATTTAGGTTAATTGTGCCTATGACATAAAATTTCAAGATGTTGCTGAAAAATGCATTATTAAATGAAGCATATTTTTAAAAAATTGATAAAAAAAGAATGCTTTTTTTTATTATACTAATGATGTATATTTATCGGTAGTGTGATAAACTAACCTCATTCAGAATTCAGAGAAAGGAACGATCGAAGAATAATGAAGATAAAAAAAGGGAGGAATCTCACGCTATCCTAATTTAATGTCACAAAATTAAGAATTTTTTTTATTCATTCTATTGGAGAATATTCTTTTGTCCAAACAAAATAAAAATGCGCTACGAATACTGTAATAAAAGTTTGACCGAACTTTCTGCATTATGTTAAGAAACAAACCATAAAATATTGACTTATCTAGTTTCTCAGTAACTTAGTTAAGGAAAGAATACAGGGAATGATTGGAGCCCAGCCAAAATAGGGAACAAAGCGGTTGCTTTGTGTCGGAAAAATCATCTTATATATTCGAGTCTTTTTCTTCTCTGTAAAAGGACATACCTTAAGTTCACGTACGCCTGGAGGTTCGGATGAATTTTTTAAGTTATTTTACTTTTCGTTTCTCTCTTGGACTCAAGCCACGAAAATCCTTTCTAAGATATTCCTAAATAACAGCTTTTACGCGGTTTACTGCTTTCAGAGACTCCAAAATGGAATTGGTTAAAAAAAGGGTTCGGCGAATAGTTGTTGCCAAATGATTGAAAAATGAAATAAAAGTAAATACTGTGCACCAAAATATGGGGTGAGAAATGCCTTTGGTTTGAAATTTTTTTTCTAGAAAAATAAGCAAATCCTCTCAAAGAATGTGAAGAAACATGGAATAAAACTGTTCTTAAAAGCTTATGGATATAAATTTGAAGTGTCACTATATTTTAGAAAGATTTTTATTAAATAGCCAAATAACAAAACCTAACAGCAATGTAAAAAAAAAAACCCACAACACCTCAAGAAACTACTTAGAGTGTGAAAATATTTATAAGCCGAATGCCGGCATTGTTTGTCTCAATAAATTTAAGTCATTAACCAATTTAAAGAAGTTTGAAACAACCATGGGGCTATCAGAATACGCATGGCGTCGATATATCGGGTATCGGGCACATGGCGGACATTTGTACAAAGTCGAGCCTTTTTGTTGGTGATAAGTCGCCAAATGTGTCAACCCTCTTCACCATTTTCTAATAATCCTAAAAAATCCTTTTCTAATAATGCCCCAAAAGCGATGAATCGCCGATTTTCTGTCCTTTCATTTTGGGGCTTCAAAACCCCCAAACCAACACAATACTATGTTCTCACATATTAAAAACATTTTAACAGCAACAAAAAAGTAAAGGCGTTGCCATGGACTGAAATTTTCTAATTGTAATTTAAATTTCTATTTGTAATAGATTTTTTGGCAATAAATCCCTAAATTTGTCAACCTTCAGCATTATTTTTTAATAAACCTAAATACGAAAAATTGATGTTTCAATAGCGATACATCACCAGTAAGTTACCTACGCATTTTGAGATTTAAAAAGCCTCAGACCAAAACAACATCATGTTCTCACGCGGTAATATTATGAAATGATTTTTTGGTGATAAATCACTAAATGTGCCAACCTGCTGTATTATTTTGAACTAAACTTAAATGTGAAAAATTTACGCCTCAAAAGCGAGAAATTTTTTGTCTACGTATTTTGACGTCTCCAAAAGCACCAATTAAAATAACTTTATGCTCTCAAAAAACATATTATTAAAGAATTACGTCATTAAATACCATGATGAATTAAGAATAAAACAATAAAAAATTAATTCTTGTCATTAAAGTCTCTAATTTCGTTGCCAAAATTTGGGTTCCATTAATTTGAAATCTTTTCAACATCTATTAAAGTATCTGTAAATCTGTCTTCCATATTATGAGACTAACTGCGTAGGAAAACAGTATTACAGACTCCTAACATCGCAAAATTTCCATTTAAATTCAGGTCTTACTGGGAAATTTTTTGAGGAATTATCCATCTTTACTAAAAAGATAACCGCAAATTTTTATATATATATATAAACAAATTATTTTGCCAGTTACAGTACATCCTCGAATATGTCATTAGAGGATGCATTTCATATCCTAAATTTCTCGGCGCTGAAAGCTCAAGACGAATGTTTAAAATACAAGATGCTAAATTGCATCTGAAATTCTGACATTATAAACAATAAATGGCAGATTTTAACATTCTTTATGCTGGAGAATTTGGAAAAGTATCCTTTTCTAGAAACTCTTTCCTTTTATTACACTTCATCATTTATAAATATTTAAGATAAGACATTTTGTTTTGCCGATATTTTGCATGACTGCTCGAACTGAATATCGCTGTGAATAGAAACGTAATCACCAAGAAAAAACAAACGGTATCTTAACAATTTTATCATCAAAATTTAAAGAAAATTCCAGGATAGAATATTTGCAGCAACAATATAAGGAATTTAGTTTTTATAAAACATTGAAGATATGGTTGTAAAATAAGTTAAAAACGTTTTGAAAAGCTATGAAAAAAATAGGACAAATAATTGGCATCAACGAATAGTAATTTATTGAATTTTAAGATGATGCAAAACTTATTTTTGTTCTTTAGTATATTTTACAATTTTAATAGATTAATTTTCAAATATTTGGAATTCTAATTTATTATTTTTTAAAATTCTTTGAGCTGTATATTAGCACACCTCATAGTGCAGTAAACCATTTTGTACTTTTTGTAGAGCACCAAAACGCACTCTCGCACACACGGAAAGAGAGACGCAGATAGATAGAAAAACAGACTCATATATAGGGAGTGAGATAGACAGAACAGACAAACATGCACACAGATATATCTTTATTATTAATAAAAATAGATGTAGAAATTACTATACACATATTTTACTACCTTAGTAGTCCGATAGTCTATCTCATCTTCTTTAATATTAGAAGAGATAGAGATAACAATTGATTCTGCTATTTTTTCAATGAAGAATAAGAATTAAAATGTATTTAAAATCTTTTTGATAGTTATGTGACTTTTTAGAATATTAAGGCAGCTAATGTCTCTTTTAAATTCTAAAAAAAATGTCTCTTCTAAATTAAAAAAGTATATTTTGAAAAAGTTTATAATTAATTGAAAGATTTATAATAACCCCTTTTTGGCATACGACGTTATAATATTTCATAATTATAACAAATTAACTCATAGCTTATGAATTTCCAATGAAATCCATTAAATATCTATCACAATGAAAACTGAAATACTTCTCAGCAACGTGCAGCCGTACAGGAATGAATGATTGCCCCCCATCGTGAGATCGGACTCAGTGACTCCAACATAATGGCTCCCATATAATGGCCAGCCTCATGAAGCGAGATCCATCATTATTGAGTAGAGAGACTCATCATTAGGAGGAAGTCTTTTGATTAATACACAACTGCTTATTTCAGTGAAAATAAGAGAATATGATTATTTATCAAATAATTCTTATCATCACATTCTTGAAAGTCCTTCGAAGGAAATAAATGCTAATAATTCATTTTTCAGATTTAGTCTATTCTCTATATTTTTCAAACAATTAAGGGTGGAAACACATTTTCTTTAATTCGAAAAACTATTAAAAATTAGCATCAAATATTATGAGATTCCGACTAGAGTTATCACAATGAGTTCGATTAGAGTCATCACATTATTGATAGACAGTTATGGCAAGAAAATGAACCTAAATTTATGCACCGTCCATAAAGAATGTCTCAGAAGGTTGTATACAAAATTTAAAGATGGTTCAGACATTTAGGCATTTTTTTTCCTGAAAAGGGAGTGCAAACTTAAGAACAATCAGTCAAAGAGCTCTTTGTAATCAAATTGTAAAAGAGAAAAGAATAGATATTAACCTTGTATATGTGATAGATTTTGCTGTATTAATTACTCATTGGCGTTAATTGCTGAAATTGTTGACTTTGAATCCGCATTTTTTTATTTATTTATAAAAAAAACCTAGCATTTTAATCTTAAATTATATTAATTACTTTTTAGAAAAATTATTATAATTAGTGCAAATTTAAAGATAACAAAATTTATAATTTTGATATTTTTTTTTAAAAAGAAACTCTATTTGTTGATTAATGGCATAATATAGTATAACAGTTTTGACTGAAAGTTTTTGCATGTTTGACGAGGACTACCAGTTCTGTTTTAAAGTTTAATAGGAATCTTAGATATAAGTTGTATATAATTTTTTTTAACATGAAGACATCTGAAACGTTATAAATTTCTGAAAAATACAAAAAAAAAATACTGAAAAGAATGCAGTTTCCAGGAAAGAAAAATAATTGAATATATGCTGTATGCTCTAAATCTATTATTTACATTTATTTTTATTTAGTATTAAGTTTTTATAATATTATAGACGGTGGAGACTTTTAGTAACTTTATTATGAGGCAAATGAAATTAATAGACGAGTTTCAGGAACAATTATCCATTAATTTTCTAATTTCTACATTTACAATACAAAACAAACACGAACATGAAAATTCACGATCCTCTGAATCCAGCCTAATAATGAAGCTCAAGAAGGATAAAAGGAAATACATCATGTTAATGAGGTGACGTCATTTATTGTATCAAAGGATAAGGTAGTAGCATATGTTTCAAGGGATTAAAAATTAAAATAGAAATTTCATAGTTTGATCTTCTATTGATTTTTTTCAAATTCTACTATCCTTTTAATAAACATAAAATTAAACTGTTTAATTGAATCTTTTTAATCATATATCCTTCTTTTGTATCTAAGAATTTCAGAAATATTAAAATAAAAATCCTCATAAAAATGAAAGCAAATTTTCAAAATTTCAGCAAATTTTTCTAGTTTTGAATACCAAGCAATTTGGGTTAAATTATCCTATTTAACCCTCTATGAGAAAAGAAATTGTGGGAACGAAAAATTAGAAATTATAAATCTATAAATGCAAATGAAAACAAATTTTTGTGCGTAAACAATTTTATTGCGCTATAATCATTATGTCACTTTCAAGTCACACTGGCCTATAAAAGCTGCACTTCTGTGTATAATAGCTCAAATGTGAAAGTCCGTGAGATAATTTGCATTTGGTGTAAGGCATAAATGTACACGCATCCTTAAATATAGTTTGGTAATCACTGACAAAAGCACAAATAATTTCAATTGGATCAAATGGTTTCGCGTAGTTTTACTGCCAACAGTTTGCACAGCAATTATTTTGCTAATTTGGGTTGATGAGCCTAGCAATGAACTTGAATACTAGTATTGGCTGTGTTTGCAACGTCATAGAGTTAAGATTTATGCGCCATCTCATGGAAAAGGCTATAATTATTTTGTAAAATGCCGATAAATTAAAATGTAAACTGAAAGTAACTCGGGCCCATAGAGGGTTAATTTATTTTTCAAGCGAATCGAATCCAATAGTGTCCTTCTAGATTTGGATATTAATTTAATCAAAGTTATACCCAACCATTAAACGAAGAATTTTAAGAAGATACTGATTCAACCATAGCAATAATCTATGAAATTAAAAAACCTTTAGATTCCTTTTACGTTTAATATTAAATAGTTATTATTAAGACAATTAATTTTATTCGTAATAACATGTTTTATGGCTCTATTTTCGTGGATATATAATGAAGATGTAACGTTAAAAAAGAGAAATATTCTTATCATCCTTTTATTAAATTAAAGTCTTCATACCCTGAAAAATATTTCATTTTTTATTCATGATTGAATCTAATCGTTAACTGAACATTTTTGAAAAAAAAAACATACCGGTATAAACTTCACAGGATTTTAAGAATTTTAGAATCAATTACTCACGAAGTTAAAATTTCTATAGAATTTTTTTATTTTAATGATGTATAGTTAATATTTAACGAATTCGAATTATTCTTAGTTCATAATAACATGTTTTATAGCTTTATTTTATTAGATATATTCTGAAGAGGTAAATTTAAAAAAAGAGAGGAATGTTTTTGCCATCTTTTTACTAAATTAAAGCATATCGTGCTTTTAAAAATAATTTATTCTTTAATCATGATCGAATATAATCATTGACTGAATAATTTAAAAAACATACATCGATATGACCTCCGAAGGATTTTAAGAATTTTAGAATGAATTATTCATGAAATTAAAAATTCTATAGATTCCTTTTAGTTTTTAAAACTACATAAACAGTTAAATTAAAAATTATAATACGTTTATAATAATACGGTTTATAGCTCTATTTTAGTAGCATATAAAAATGTAATTTAAAGATGTGACATCAAACTATAAATATATTTTGGTCATCTTTTTACTAATTTCAAAGCCCATCGTTTCCCTAATAATAATCACTTCTTTATTCATGGTTAAATCCAACATTCAACTAAATAAATTCAAAAACGCATATCCTTAAAGTATCCTAAGATTTTAAGACATTAAAAGCAATTATTCACGAAAAAATTCTGAAGATTCCATTTGGATTTAATACCAGGCAGTTGGGTTAAAAATTATCCTAATTAAGTTAGTTCACTTTTCTCACTAACTGGACCCAATGGCGTCATTTGTGATTCCATGAAGACATTACCGGATTTCATTTCACGGAATCCCTCCTCGCGAATGAGTTCTTGGCACGGACGCTAGAACAAGTTTGTGAAATGCTTTCAGTTTGTGTAAATAGTTATTTATTATTTATACTAGATTTTTCCTTTTCGCTTTGTAAATCAGTTGCTTTAGTTACGAGCGACCCAAACACAAAATAAAGTCAAACAAAATTAATGACTCTGGTTTATTAAGAGAGGCAGAATCTCGAAACGCCACGGAATAGGATTTGTTTTGAATTTGTCGTTGTATTTTTGTTGTTGTATTACTGAATTTTGATGATGGTTGAATTATTCTTGGTATTAGTATTCTATATTATTGTAGACAATGTTTGGACGCTTTTGCTATAACGATATACGAAGTTAATACATATCCATTATCTTGCATAGCGTTTTCCTAAAAAGTCCGTGAAATTATTTTTGCATGCAAAAAGAAAAGTTATAAAAGGAAGCTGTTTAACAAAATATTCCTTATTGTTCGAAATACCTTTCATTTCGTTTTATTCGATTGATATTCCTGTAAGGAGAAATAATTTTCAACAAAAGTAGTCTAAACAATTGTGAGATAATCACTTTTAAAATGCTGAACAGTAGTACGCCTTTTGTGTGATTGCTAATTTTAAATACTATTGAGAATGAGGAGAAAACGTATAATAGGTATTTCATTTTAACAGATCCAAAGGAAGCCGTACATCTTGGCCTATTAAGAAGAGACGGTTTATTTTCTTATAACTTCCTTAAACCTTTTCTCCGAATGAAGATTTTAGGATTTGATCAAGAAAAGTTTCCTCATCAAACGAAATTTTTAGAGATAATTAAGAATCCGGAGAAGAGTTGAGCTTTATAATATGGCTCCGAGATATCAAATATCTCTTATTAACATTCTAGAGATGGTGCGTTGATCAAAATGGTTTTGTTTTGGCAATAGGGGAACTTCTATTGCTTTTCGTGTTTTCTGGAGATAACAATCTTTATTTTTATAAAATAAGCAAATTATTATTTAAAATAACGGTAATTTTTCTAATTTAAATAATAATTAATATTAAATAATTAAAATAAACTAAAATAAATCATAAAATAAATAACAATTTACATGACACTTGTTACCATCGGACTTTAAAGAGTTAAAAATAATGCTGAAATCGAAACAAGAAGTCAGTTTGATCCTTTCCTTAGAATTGATCCATTTTGAACAGGCAAAACAATGAACAAATAAACTAAATAAAAATAATACTAATTATAATATAATAAGAATAATATTATATATATTAATTACTCGAAATCCGTTAAGTGAAAAATTTTATATACTGCATCAATTAAATATTTTTTTTTCTCTGGAGCCTTGTTAGGCACAAGTAATAAGCTGAATAAAATAAGATTTCCTTATAGACATGGGAAGTTAAAATTTCACAAAATAAGTGCCAACATAATACATTTGGGTGGCATTGTCAATGTGAACTTGTAAATTTACACAATTAGGAAAATTATTCAAAATTTCCTAGAATGTGTACGCGATGTTAGAATTATTCATTTATTTTTGAAAGAGAGTAACTTAACATTTACTCTTAGTTATTCAATTGATTGTTTATTTGTGTTTAATATTTGTCCTATTTCACTTTAACTCGTTCATTGACATCATTTATACTTTTGATTCAGACCCTTTTTAATAAAATGATTTCTTCTTTGAAATCTCAAAACTGTAAAAGAAAAATTCGGAACTCATTAAAATAGTCGATGAGTTTGCTGTAGTGGGTGTATGGGGACACAGACAACGTGCCTCATGAACAAACAACGATGTTTATTTATACAATTACAGAGGCTACAAAACACAATCGAGATGTACACGGCAGCACTTACAACAAGCAGCAGCCCAAAAGTAGTATGTTGGTAGTAAATAACAGCAGCAAAACACAAAGCAGTCAAATAGAACTCAGTAGGAAGAGAGAATCCATGCACGTATTTACTAAGGTCTCTCCAAACACTTACTATTCTCCACTGCTTCCTCGCTTTAACTGTAACCAGCTAAAGACTTGCTACTATTGGCTTCTCAATAAATTACTCGATGCTGCTTCAATACTTATCTCAAAGAGTCAGCACTCGGCTTGATTCTCAATCTCTTAATTGCTTGCGCTTCACTCAATACATGAGCTCCACTGGATTGATCCAACTAATTCGTCGTTTTTTTAAACTCTGACTAATAATTCGACTTGCACTGCCTGCCTTTTGTAGCTTTCTGGCAGGGCACAGAAAACTCTTGAATAATTAAAATCATTCGCACTCTGTTGGTGCTATAGCCAACATTCTTGAAGATTCAAGTAGCATCAATTTTTTCGTCAAAGTAGAAATTTTACCAAACGTGGGTGTCGTGATCTGTCCGTAAAATATCATTAATACAATGGAACTAATTGTGTTGGGAAGCAACATTATGAATTCATAACAATATATAATTAGGCATTAAATGTGAATCTTAAGGGATTCATACGGTGAAAGAAGTGTTAAAACCATAGAGCTGGTATACTAATAGAGGGAGTGCTACCTTTCTTTGGTGTAGGACAAGATAAAATCACGGGCTTTGAGGATAGAATTTGTATTCACTGTAACCGCATTATCCATTACCCATTATATTTTAATGGGGTATCTTTTCTCACTTTTAAATGTTCAATTTTAAAGCTTATTTAAGCCATGGTTAACTATTGCTGTGCAATTGAATGCAAAGGAAAAACTCCTAAGGATATTTCTTTATCATTTCACAGGTATGCAGATTATATATATTCTATTTTTATCCATTTTAGTTCAGTTTAAAATTTCTTAACCTCGATCACTCAGTTATTTTGGTGTTATAACTGAATAATATTGCATAGTTTGGTTCACTTTACTGTATTTAATTTATTTAACTTGTTGTTAAGGTTCATTTAAACTGAGTGAACTGCATTATGTTTTGCTACTTGCTTTATTTTAAGCTCGAATGTGTTTTCAGTGCTTGACTGAAAGCTTTTTTCTCGTCAATGCAAGTGCTTATATAAACATTATTGATAGATTATTAATTGTGTATTTATTTTAATTTAAATTAAGTTCCTTAATATTTATAAAATTCCTTATTATTAAAGAAATAATATTTTATTTTCAATATATTATTGCTTTTTTACCATAAATATTTGAATTAAATTATACCGTGAATGATATTAAATCCGATTTAAGTTTTTCTTTGTATCAACAGATACATGATATTAAAAAAGGTTTCCTACGTTTTAAACTTCTAAAAATGATTTCAATAATAAATAAAATTTTATAATATATCTATAGTATATGATTTAAGATTTTATAATCTCTCTCTCTCATAACATGGATAGTATTGATATATGCATAAGCACAGTATTTTGAAGGGGGAAAAGAATTATAATATTTTTATAAAGCCTTTTTTTTATCAGTTTGAGATAATGATAGAAAGTATTTGAATATGTAATGTAAAATATAAAGATGTTTTTAGGTAAATAAAGGAAATAAAATCTTAGTTAAAGAACAAAAATAATTATTTTTAATTGATGCAAAAAAGCACGATTTAAGACAATAAACTCATCAATTGATGTTTGGAAAACAAAAAGTTATTTTCGAAACCAGTTTGCTTGTTTTTGCTTAGTAGAATAATTTCTAAACAAGAAAAGAAAAATTAACTTTTCAAGGAATGAAAATCGGCCGTTACAAATTTTGAGTTTGCCAAATTTGCGATATGTTGCCAAAAAAGGTAACTTTACTTTCAGATTACCCTCAAACCACGATTCATGTTGCGTGCACTTGCTTCAACAAGAAACATCCGACTAGCTCTTTCAATTTATGTATCAGCTCTATGGTTAAAACTCGAAAAAAATTTATTATTCGAATTAATCGCAAAAACTGCCGATCGCATTAAATTCTACATAAATGAGAACTTTTTCAGTCGCCCGAATATATGTGATAGTGTTAAAAAACGCATTTTACAATAGAGACGCCAATTCTGCAAAGGGTGTTAGGGTAATTTAGAAGGTTTCATAATTTGTAATTTCGAACCAATTGTTATAATACAGATTTTAAATCCAAAAAAACGTCATCGTTAAGAATTAAAGACAGAACAGGACGGAAAACAGAACATCAGACGATGTGGTAGATGAATTCCATAACTCATGATTTGTTATGATCTCGTGCTCACTTAACATATATATCCCAGGCTACTGTCTGAAAAATATCGGGAAACAGAAAGCGATTCTATTTTTAAAAAATTAGTCGTATTCAAGAATTAAAAATAAATCATTGAGAAGTGCTTGACTTTAGTACTACTTTTTTATGTTCTTTAAAGTAAATAAACGACTAGTGTCCTTGTCTGGTAAGAGTGGAATTTTAGCCCAATACCTTGCTACTGCTTAATTTGTGCATTTTCACAGCCTACCAGGCGTCACTATATGTCTGAAACGTAATGATCTTCTGCAGATGCTTAGTTGAATACATAAAACAGCCATATTTGTTTTAAAATATCTTTCCTACCAGACTTGTTGCCAGCTGTAGTACTGGAGAGAAACATAGGTAAACGCAGCAAACTTTTGTCATTTCCGAACTACAACATATGAGTTCATATGATACATGCACTCAATTTTTATCCGAATTGAAACTCGATTATAAATTATTCGTTCATTATGATCTTTCTATTTAGATAAAAAATTGGATGGATTTTATTAATAGCTTATTATTGATCATTATTAGGTAATTAGATATTGGTAGGAATTATCAAATAATCTATGATTACCTAAATGCATGGATATTATTTAGGCATTTATAGATTAATAATCCAACGTTTTTCAAAAGAATGACTGGTTGTTTTTTTAAGGACTACGATATCATATGCCTTAAAATTATGGGGTACTTTAAATCAAATATGAAGACAGTATCGAAAATTTATATTTCTTGAAATAAAATACGAGATGACCTCTTAAAACATTCAAAGTGATATTTAAAGACACAAATATAGAACGTCATATATAAGAGGTGATGTTATATATGCATTGAATATTGAAACAATAAACGTTTGGATATGGTTCACAGAATCTGATATAGTAAGAAGAAGTGGATTCCCTCATTAGCAGCAATGTAAGTTTGAATGTGGAAATGTTGGGTGTCCTTCGTCTTTATGTTGCAAAGAAAACTGATTTGCTTCAACAAATCAACACATTTATATAAAAACTCAAACATTAATATTTTTAATAAAAGGTTAAAAACCGACTCAATTACAGGATTAGGCATACCAACATTTAAATTAGTTAAACAAACGATTATCTGGCTACAATAATACAGGTTTTAATATTTCTGTTCCCTGCATAGCAAATATGCAAAGCATACACAACACATATGAAATATTGTTGCCATAAGAGTAACCGAAATTCTACAGATCTCTTTTAAGGTCATGATGAAGATTTTGACAGAAAAAAATAATAAGGTATAAAGAATAAAGTTAATATAAATGCACCATAGTTCTTTTAAATAGAATATAGGATTAGATGCGATTAACTTTTTACATTCTTTCACTAACAATGAAGTTGTCTATCCCATAGAATGTATTATACAAAGTATCAGAGCTATAAAACTATCTACAGGAGGATTATGAAAGAGATTAAAATCCTGCATAAGTTTGAAATCTTTATGAAAAGACCATAGAAGGATAGCATTTTATGTTACGGAAAAATCTGGAGAAAGAATGTATTGTGGACCAAAAGATCAAAATCAAAAGACACATTAAGGTATAAAGATGCTCTATCTTATAAAATTAACCCTTCGCACTCCGAAAAATAATTAGATGCAAAATTATTCACCTAATACAAAGATTTGTTTATTGCCAGGGAAAATAAATATACATAATTATTTAAGTCGAATTTCTTTCAAAAATCAATCTACATCTCTGAACCCTTATGCAGGCGTTTTTAACAATTAAATTTGAAAAATAAATAAATAAAACGACTAAATGATGCCCAATCTTGTATGGTGAGACAGAGGCATTATCGGAGTGCAAAGGATTAAGAATGTACATTTGCAAAACACAATCATATTTACACAGCATATTCAGTAGACAGCTATACCTAAGTAGTCGATCGTAATTAAGCAATATCAATCACACAAAACGTTCAGAAAACTCACAAAAGATTAACACTCCAAAGATAAGAAAGCTCATTTACTTGTGTGAGCTCAGATCAATTCTTCTTGACTCGATTTCCTGATTTCTCTGAGGTTTTTTTTAATTCTCACTTGAGAACTGGATATATTTTTGGTTTAATGTTTCTGAAGCCTAAAAGTTTATATGCAACAAATTAGCAATTCATCACTTTTGAGGTAGGAATTTTTTTGTTTTTAGGGTTATTAGAAAATAATGCAGAAGGTTGACAAATTTGGAGATTTATTCCCAACGAAATTATTTAAAAATAGAAATTTACTTTGTAATTCAGAAGTGTAAGTCAATGGCCACTTTGTCAAATTTTTTGTTTGTTGTTAAAATGTTTTTATGTGAGAACATGATGTAAAATTGGTTTGACGTTTTTGAAGCCACAAAACGAGTGGTCAGAAAAATGGCGATTTATCACTTTTGGAGCATCAGTTTTCTACTTTTAGGGTTATTAGAAAATGGTAAAGATGTTTGTCGTATTTGCTGACTTATCACCAACAAGGAGTTACAGCTTATCAAAAATGTCGCCGTATAACCGATTATCGATTTATTGACGCATGTGTTTTCTGATAGTCACATGATTGCTTCAAACCTGTTTAAATCTGTAAAGGACTTAAATTAATTAAGAAAAACAATGCCCCTAAAATATAATATTCTCCCAACATGAAATTTGAGATAACAGATTTCATTTTTTATAGAACTTTTTAAAAAGGGGTATTGAATATTCTAATACAAATATGGAACTCTAGTTTATTATGGATCTATAACGAGGATTGTTGACTATTGTTTTATTCATTTACTCTCGAATATTAATTAATATTCTAATTGTCACAAAAATTTCTGCATCCGTCGCCAAATGGTATCCGTATTGTCTCCAAGTCTGCGGATTATTTACTTAGCATCCATTGAAACTAACTGTAAAATCCTTGTTTTTACTGAGGAGGAAAGCAATTTTACAGATTTGAAACGATGCGTTTGAATTCGTACACAGAGATAAAAAAGATAATCAGATGGTATAGCTACTGTATTCCAGAAAAAAAGTTAAGCTGTTATTGTAATAAGATTATATACCTTTTATTTCTCTCTAGCGAAATGACCTTCATGTTTGTCCGCTATTTCACGATAAACTCTTCATCCTGCTGGAAAATAATCTTTATTTGGCCAATTAAATTTCCACTTATCCTGGTTAAGTTTATTTTATAAATCCGTAGCTGCATTCTGGCTCAAGGCCAAGGATACGAATATCGACCATATGTCTTGAGAAAACCGATACGGAATTTCATTCCAAACCCATGCGGGTGGAATAGTTTTAAAAGCCTTTGTTTATGCCATTATGATGGAGATTCGTGACTTCTTTGGAAAAGCAGTCTACAATATCCTGAAAAATGTTATTCTCTTTAAAAAAATTCAAAGCGCATTTTTTAGCCATTTCATGTAATGTGTTGTTTCGGTTTCTTAATCTTTAACACTTTAGGCATCGCATGAAATGCTTTACTATTATGGAAACAATTTCTTTTATCTAAATAAAGAATTATTGAATGACATTGTAGTTACTAATTAAGAGTTTTTTCATCAACATTTAACAAATTGTTATTCCTAATAGTTATCGGCATCTAATAATTGGTGAAAACGTATGAGTATCATTATTTTTAAAATGTACATTTATAGAAAATGGAAAGTAACCGAGCTTGAATTATTCCAGTTTTTACATTTTAAAGGTAAACTTACAGAAAAATAATTTAATCTTTTCACAGTCAATTGCTTTCAATTTAAATTTTAAATTTACAGTAAATAAGGAATAATAAATTTCCTCATTCCTAATATTTTCTGTTTGATTGGCAACAAAATCTCTCTAAAATTTGGCGAAAGAGAGAGAGAGAGAAAAAAAACAAGCTGGCTATAAAAACGTGAGCATTTTACGAATTTTTTCATGTTACCTCAAATTAATCTTTAATACTCTGGTGTCTCCTTTTATAGACACCATTCATTGTGAAACTTCATCTGCTTACTTTTATAATTTTGTTTGCTAGAAAACTTACCAACAACTTACAAAATTGTAAGTTTTTGGTTAATTTTGGGTTTTGATCTAAAATACAGTACCTCTACTATTTAAATTTGAACACTTTTATAGATCATTTTCCAACAAAATAATTTATTTTAAGTGTTCTACTTCTTTCAGAGTTTTTCTAGGCCTTTACCCGATAAACTATTATAGAGCGAAAACAAAAACAACAAATAAAACGATGAGAAGTTTTTATTTTAAAAAATAAGACACAAATGATGGACTTAAATTATTGTTGGATTATTTTTAATCAACAATCTAAAATTTTTAACCCTCGTTGACTTGGGGGTGAATTTCGCGTTCGGAACAGAGGGTTTCAGGTTTGAGACCCGATATCACCGAAGACCCGTCTTGTAAATCGACTTGGATTAATCCATTTGGCTAAATGTCCTCTCGTTGATGTGGTGTGGAAATTTGAAGTAAGGTTGTCAGCTCAGCATTCATCCTTGTTTTCCGACCAGGGTTCAAAATTACGAGGTCCTTACCAAAATAGTCCTAGTGTTGCGTTAGAACCGGGGTGTTAATATAATTAAATTAGATTAAACTAAAATCAAAATTATTTTTTAAATACTGAATGATTACAAAGTAATAATCGATAATAAAAATTTACTGAAATAATAAAAGTTTAAATATATAAATTGTATCTGCAGTGGACTGTTTTTCTAAATATTTTACAATGCTCAATAATAAGCTGGCCTCTGCTGAGGGGTAAGGCAGAAAAATAATGACAGTAAAAACAATTTATTTAAACAAAACATACCCCAAACAGAACATCAAAAATAGTTAAAGTCAGAAGATGGATATTTACATATGAAAGATCAAGAAGGTTTAAAACCAGAATTTAAACAAAATACAAGATTGGCGAGGAATCAGGTGGGAATCGGATTCACCCAGAATTGAAATGGGGCTCAAACTGAACACTACATATTCCTTACTGATCGTAAAGAGAAAAAAAAACGCAGTTGTTAAAATTTTATTCCAATGTTGTATTTTTATCTCCACGTAAGCCACCAGATAGAAAGGGAATTGGTAAAAGAAGATTTTCCGTGATACTTACCTCAGCCGGCGGTTTAGAGTTTCCGAAAAAATGTACGAAATTTTCAATACTTGTTTCTGTTTCAATACAAGAAGAACTCCGAACGAAATATAGAATAAATATATTCAAGATAGAGTTATTCGAAGCATTCTGTTCACTAAACCAATGGCACGTGTTACTTGTGTACGTTGTAGAATTCTAGTGGATTTAATTAGATTCAATTTTATACTTTTTGTTTACTTATAATGCACAGGAATCAACTTTCATGCTGATTGTGAAATGGAAATTCCGGAGTTTAATTTTTTGAAGATTTTACTTTTTCCAAAATTCTTTTGTATCTCCTACAATTGCTTCTAAATGTGAAACACAGCAACAAATCTATACTCCGACCCCTATAAATAGAATTATAGGCACTCTTCATTTTATTGCCCCGATATTACTACTTTTCGAAGATTCTAACTCGCCAAGGGATGTGATGTGGATTAAGTTTAATTAGGTTAGTTATATGAAAATACATTATAAAGGACCGCATCATTTTGAGCCGCGGTAAAGTGACGAGGACGATATTTGAGCTGAAACCCCACTCTCCATACCACACCACACCATCCGGAATGTGTTTGGCCATGACGGATTTAACGTGAAACAGAACCCCTTACACGATGCTTCTTCGGTGGAACCGGGTTTGGAACCAGAAAATCTACGGCTCGCAAACTGAGAGCTTATTACCAGGCCACCACGCAAAGATGAGGGCATTTCCGAAATTTTTCGGCATTCTTTGAACCTTTATTTCCACTTCATTAGATATTTTTGGGCTAAATTTTTTTATGTGTATGCAAATGTCGTGTCTTCATTTCTAAATGTACTATTTTATTTCAATTCGAAATTGCGTATTGATTGCTTATATGGGTAGTTCAAGCGACGAAAAAAGCTTTTATCAGTGGCACGAAGCATATTATCTAATATCGTTAAATGTAGCCAAGAATATCGATTGTTGTTCAAATTAAAATATTATCAAAAATTCAATAACGAATGAAAAAGGATTTTGAAATAAAAATTATTATTAATTCGTAAAAAGCAAATTATTTACTTTCAATATCAGATATTTTCCATTCATTCATAATAAGTTCAGGTACCTTACAGAAAATGAAAATCGTTCTAAAATATTTTAGTACAGATCAATGTCTTTTTCCCAACAGTACATCATTTAATGATTTAAGGTGATCACTTCGAAAGCTCGTAAGAACAGTTCGTTCATATATATTAAAACCGGGAGTCAGGAAGCCCCCAGGACGAGATACCAGAACACCAATGGTATCAGAGTTCTCATCTGGAAGGCTACCTGAATCACGGTTTTAACGGACAGGAACGAACTATTCTTGCCCGCTTTCGAAGTGGTCACCTTAAATGAATGAAATTTTCTGGATGATCCAAGAGCTTTCAAATTGGTACCAACTGTTCTACTGAGCAGGCTCCACCTGATCACATTTTCGCGTGCCTAGGGCTTTCCTAACAGGATTTGGCTGACGATCCTTTAACGGTGTGGGATTTTTTGAGGGTGTATGACATCATGGACCTTTTCTAGCACTGCTGGCCAATGGGAACAAGAACAACAATATATCAGTTATCCGTTCTTTTTATTTCTCTTGAATCCGTGAATAATTCGAGTTCTCTCGATTAAATGTAAATATCTCCTCCTTTCATATTTACTTTTGATCTTATTTAGGTTAAATAAACGAACCTTGACGCATGTGCAAAAGCGTGGAAGGTTTTTGAATCCAAAAATGAACAGCATGCGTTCCTTTAAGTAGAGAGAAATATCGGTCATTTATAACTGTTTGGCATGAAGGATTAAAATATTTTAGTGATTATAAGGTAATACTGAATTTAAAGATTGGGATTTTATTGAATATAATGAACTATAATCCATACAATTAATCTGTAATGAACATGCATCATTCAGATTTCTTTCTATCTACGTTTAAAATAAAGAATGTCATAGTTTATTATCTATCATCTTTTATATGGAAGCAACCAATAAAGAGTAATCTCCTCTCTGTATGCATAACATTCGGGTTTAATCGAGCAATAGTCACCGGAGCAATAATATAGAAGCTGCCAATGGAGTTGTAAAGATTATCCCAGATTCAAATCCAGTTCTTCTCGTAGAAGCTATATTTCATCATTAGACTGGCGATAACTCGGACCCCATTACTCTTAAGTGCAGAAACGGTATGAATTCAGTTACTTAACTAATGGTTGGTTTCTCGATGGTTTCTTATCTGCATATACATGGTTCTTATTCTTTTGAGTATTTATATTTTAATACTATTTCTTTTTAATGGAATGATCTAAATACTTAATTTGATTTAGATGCAATGACGCAGTAAAAATTCAAACCAAAAACTATATATTTTCAGTAATAGCTATTGCGAAAAATCCAGAAAAATAATCTTTTTGGTAATTACGTATTACGCTACCGAAGCCAACGGTTTAGTTACTCATTAACGAAGGATTCAAATTTTACGATAAACCGTCCACGCCAACGAAACCAATAAAATGGCGGACAACAGTTAAGGTTTGAATTTTTTCTTTAAATAAAAGATTTTTACCATTATTGGTGGTTTAGCAACTCATTGGCGATGCCTCCAAATTCGGCGATAAGGATCGACGGTTTAATACATAAGTACAGTCTTCTTTAATTTTCTAAAATGAAGTATGCTGCTACTTACGTTAGGCTGAGGTGGACTGGTGGTACGGTCTCGGCCTCAGAACAGGAAGTTTCCAGGTGTGAAATCCAATTCCATTGAATAACCGTCATGTAAGCGGGTTTTGTGTTGGCAAATCAGTCAGGGCCCAAAATCTTCCCGTTGATGTGGTGTGGAAGCTTAGAGGAGGTGCGAGCTCTGGTGTCATCCGCGTCATCTGGACGCAGTTCAAAATTACTGGGTCTGTCTCAAAATAGCCCTAGTGCTGTTTAAATAATATATATTAATATAACTAATCTATTAATTCTGCTATATTCTAAAATCCATTCGAGGTGGGTGGGACGGTTAGTTATGCATGCTTACATGGGGACATGAAAAAACTGAGATATCGATGAAAGAAAATTACTGACTTGTTCAAAACTTGGTAAGTGAATTTAATTAACAAGCGCATTAAAAGTTTAATGTCACTATTTCTAATTTAAATATCGAAACTCAATTTCAACTTCGATTAACTGAAATCTGACTCTAATGTAAATTTCTGTGGTTAGAGTTTAAAAGGAGATAAATGTTTATTAATTATGTTAATAATAAATAATAGAGAATTCTGAGCTGAGAACACCAGAATAATTTTCATTTTTTTATTTTCAAATAAAACCGACAGATATTTCTTGAATAATGAGCTAAGAAAAGACAAGAGAAATGTATTTTTATATGAACATTTGATTTCCCCTGATGAATTATTAATATTATAAGACTAAGATTTTTCTATCCGAAGAAAATTTATTATATCGACCAAAAGGAAACGTGATGTGAAAAAAAAGCTAAAAGTAGACCGAGAAGGAATTGTGCCTGATTAATAGATGTGGAAAAAGAGAATTGTTTGATATCTAGATATATCAGAAGTTAATTCATTTCCTTTTTTGATAAGTTGAAAAGCAGCTGTATATCAAAAATGTTTTTCTTGCTTGCTTCCGATGTTTAATCAATGTCCACGAAAGAAAAATGGATTTTTAAAAAATTCTTGTAGAAGAGTAAATATTAAATGACTATAAAATGAGTAATTATTAAATAAATAAATGAGTACTATAAATGAGTAATTATTAAATAAATAAATGAGTAATTATTAAACAAATAAATGAGTACTATAAATGAGTAATTATTAAATTGCTATAATTTCTGATAAAATGGTTATTATCATATCAGAACATGATTTGGCTTTTGGGATGAGGATTTTGGAGTCAACAAAAATCACTAGGCGAAAAATAGAAATTTTATTATTTTTCCACGAGCATCTAAAAAAATCAGCTTTTAATACCACTTTGATATTGCATTTATAAAAGCTCTGATTAAAAAAATAAATTAATGACTACAGCAAATAAAAACTAGAAAACTGTCATTTTGAGCTCGTGATTGTATGAAATGAGATAGATAGGAAATGCGATATTTTTTTAAACAATCAATGCTGACTCATTCAATGAAACAATTAAAATGAATAAAATTATAATTTAACTTGCACGAGCCCGTAGTGCTTGGCCTTTCCAGATATTAGGTTTTGACATGATGCATTGAAATAGGCATAGCAGATTTCCTTTTAATTTTTTACTTTCCATTCATTATAAAAAATATAATCTCAGAGAGATCCTTGCAATCCACGAGTTCTCAAATTATTGTTTTATAAGTTCTGTCGAATTTTGTATTTCGTAGTACAGTAAAGAAAATTGAATATGAATTTTAATGCCTATTTTCTACACATTAAAAAGAAAAATTTCATGCATATCTATAATTTTCGCAAGTAAATCTTATAATAAATTTTATTTCTCTGAGCTATTGCATATTTAAATTATTACATGTGTAATGATTCAAATATGTCGAAAGGCAGGCCTACAACCGGTTGACGGATTTTGCTGAAAATTTAATACTAATATATCAAAACTACGCTAGATATATTTTTAAACATAAAAAATTCATGACAAATTTATCCGAAAATAAAATTAGTATTTTTTAAATTTTAAAGAAATTTTGAGTAATAGCTTTTAATAGATATTGTGACAAAAAACAGTCGTTTAATTCTTAATTAAATTTCAAAATAATTGTTTCAAGGTGCAACTTCGTATTCTTAAAACTGTATTTGCTCAAAATTTTGTAGCTTTAACTCAAGAGTGCCCCCCTACACACACAGCACAAGCACACTGACGTAAGCACAATTTCTTAATTATTAGGAGATATATATACAGATAATTTCATAATTCATTTACAAAGAACTTAAAAAAATGTAAAGATAAATAGAGTTAATATTTTAAAATTATCTCAAAAATAATTTTTAGTAGAAAATGCGAGCTCTAATAGTATCCTTCAACGTGTCCTCGATATCTGTTTTAAATAATATATATAATTTTAAAAGTTGATCATATACTTAGATAATTAATTGATTATACGATGTGTGTTAAAAGCAAACTTTTCCTTATTATTATTACAAAATGTATGGGAAATTTGTCTTATTCTTAACGAATCTTTGATACTGATGTATCACTTGAATCAAAGTGCAATCTTTCTCAAACAGCTTTTCTCTGCAGATTCTATTCTAAAATCGAAGGAATGAATGTAAATTAAAACTATTGCCCTTCCTTCGTAAGTTATTGTGTAATAAAATTGAATAATTTCATTCATAAGTTACGCCACTTGTTATGTACACACAGACCAGCACCTCATGACAAATGGATTCAAATTTTCGACTCCAAATACTAAAAATGGGCTCAACTCTCCAAGAATTTATTTACGCTTGACAAAGACCATTATTTTAACTTGTTAGCCCTGATTTCACCCGTCATAACTGCTAACATAAACTCTCCCTTAAGATGTTCCAGGAACAAAGCGTTTAAGATTGCTCATGATGACAAATGGCATCATTCCTCATTGTGGAAATGATGCTGAAAACTCGTGTATCAAATGAAATTTACTTCAGTAAGGGTTGGCGACCATTTTTCCCCACGACAAATACGAACTGGCATTTGTGTTTAGCGTTGCAATTATTATAATGACGCACCTTCATTTTTCAAAAAAGAGTTTCTTAAACAAAATCAACAAATAAAGGAAATTAGTTTCATGAAGAATGTAATATGTGAAAAGATGAGAAGCGAAGCAAAGTTGGCATGATTTCAAAGTTTGTATAAGAAATTGAAGTTATCAAAAAGAGCTGTTTGCATTTGTAAAATTTCAAATCTGCAGTCGTTTAAATATTTTTGGCAACCTTTAATACAAACAAAAATTAGGACATTTAATTTTTTTAAACGTAAGTTTCGTTTTATTTTATCTTTTTTTGGAAAAAATAGATAAAATAGATACGAATTGAAATGAGTATGTGGTAATTTGAGGAAACGGTGCAATTAAAACTAATTCCCATTATCCATATGTATCCAAAAATAAGCCATTTAAAACTAGGAAAAAATATGTTGAAATGAATGAGAAGTGATTGGATATAATTTATCTCTTTAATGAGAAATGATATTTTTTGATTTTGTTTCTGAAGTCAAATTTCCACTACTATAAATAAATGTTTAGATAAAATGAAATAAACTAATTTCAGAATTGAAGTTTTTCAGATTATTTAAAATAAGACTATTCGGAATTGAAGTTTTAAATGTATAGATAAGATGTTTCTAAATTAATAAAAACTCTAAAATTCCTAAAGTTATATTTAGATTTCGTATTTGGAATCTGAATGTAATTTAGGATAAAAATATTAGCTATAGATATCTGGTTTGTTGTTGAAAATACTTTAACATGAAATGCGAAGAAATTTCTTAGTCACTATTTTTTCTAGAATGTATAAGAATGTTTAAATGTAGGATGTTTATTAATAATTATAAAACTAGGACTGTTTGCAAATGATTATTTACAGGTTATGCTTACCTAGAAGATGCTTAAATATATTTCACTAACAATGGTATAGCTTGCAGAGTGTGGTTGCTTAGTTACAAGATCATGCGTAAATCCTTTGCCTCTCCTGAACAAACCAGATTTCGGCAGAAGGCATTAATGCATCTTAAGCCTTTAGTTTTTCTGTTTTCATTACTGTTGCGAAAAAAATAAGAAGCCATAAATTTTGATCGTGCTGTATTATAAATGTGTGTATGTGCATGTATCTCATAGTTTATATCTCATAGTTTAATTTCCATTAATTTCTAACGAACTCAAAAAATGATGACTCGATATTTTTCACAGAGCAGGCGAAGATATAAAATTCCTTAACACCACGGCATTCCCTCCAAAGATTCTTAATACTCCCTTCTGTGATTCGCCAAGTGTCAAATAAATTCCTATGCAATTCTCTCATTTTAGGTTAAGGTTCGAACAGACATGTTCCACCGTTATTTCCACCATTTTTCAATTATGCCCTGCGGTTGAAATATAAAATGAAGCTGTAGTTTTGTTCATTCACTCATTTTAACTCTCTCTCTCTCTCACACACACACACACACACAAATAAGAAGCCATAAATTTTGATCGTGCTGTATTATAAATGTGTGTATGTGCATGTGTCTATGATGATATCTCATAGTTTAATTTCCATTAATTTCTAACGAACTCAAAAAATGATGACTCGTTATTTTTCACAGAGCAGGCGAAGATATAAAATTCCTTAACACACACACACACACACACACACACACACACACACACACACACACAATTATTATATTTTCAAATATAGTTTCAAATATAGTCAAATATAGTTTCAAATACATTATATATGAATTATCAATTTCCCACTAGTTTATGATTACTTTAATTTCTTTTAAAAGCAAAATTACAACGATAATTAATAACTGATAGAAGGGCCAATTAGATTTTTCCCAACGTAAAATAAATGAGAATGTTTTCAATAAATATCATTCTTAAATATAAACGAACTATGGGTTATGCCCAAAATGCTTCAAAAAGTACAATTTTCGTATCTATATTTGTCTCTGTAGAGAGGATGCGAATGATATTCAGCTCGAATGCCTTTTCTCCAATTATTTAAGGAAAATGGCATCTGGTCGTGGCAACTTGCTCTCTGCTCTCTCTAGAAATTTTCTTTTTCAAAGCTATAAACAATTTTGTACTTTGTCTTTCAACACCAAAATAATATTTTTAAATTTTATTAGACTTTATTGAAAGTTTTATTGTTAGTTAACTTATTCTAATCGAAATCTGAAACTGTCTGAATCTTTTACGAATTTGTGAATTGTTTAGAGCTGCTCTTCTGTTATCTGAGTCAAAAATAGTCCTTTTTTAGATGCCAATTCTGCCCTTGTCTGATAAATGATGCTTTGAAGTTTAATCATCAATGAATTCTACTTATTTTAATTATTATTTTTTTCATTTTTAAAAATCTTTTCCCAATAATATTTTTGTTAATATTAAATTCTTTTCTTAATTTTTTTAGGTTTACTTTTGTTTTTTTTTCCTTTTTCCACCTTTTTTTAAAACCTTTTTATTTCTTCATTTTTTAAAATTATTTTTTTAATCTTTTTTTGTTACCCGCATTGCATTCGCTATATGTTCGTCTAGTGTCTTTGATTTCTTATCTTGCCAAACTTATTTTTGGGCTAGAAAAAGAATTCTAAGGTTATTAATGAGCTTTTTATCGGCTGCTCACACGCACGTTTTACTCCTAAGTCTTAGCCAGGAGATATATTTATGTTACCGGATATTCACGAATGGATTTCGAAATTTAGTAAATTCTTAAGATGACGGCTTGCCCCTTGATATCATATTCAGTGAAAGCCAACTCTACATAACCTGCGTATCTGTAAAGTTAAACGTCGTAGACTTTATATCGCAACAGGAATCCCTGAATATTAATTATGTCACAAACAAAAAGAAAATTCGAAAATCACACACTCCTTCATTTTCGCTGGCCTGTGGCTCTTCCACGTTCTCATTAAAACATGGGCCGGCTTTCTGGCACAGTGGTAGCGTGTCTTCCTCGTGTTCTGGGAGTCCCCTGCTTGAGTCCCGGCTCAGGGATAGTTATTCTGCGCGCTATTTGTGAGATGTGTGACTATGTCCCCCTATAAAAAGGGGCTGTGCAAGCAATGTGTTATGAATGTGTTGCTAAAGTTGTACTATTGGCTCTAGTTGGCGCTACTTCAAACAAGAGACGGATATCTTCGGCTTAAAGTCTTCTGATGTATCAGTGGGCTTGACCATGGCAAGTGCCATAAGTAACAACAGCATAAAAACACGGAATAACTAAAATTAATATTTCTACGTTTCTAATGTATAAAGCTATGGAGACTGGGTAATGCCGCAAACACCATGAGTATTAGATTTTTATTTTTAGAAATTCACAAAAGAGAATTTTGTGCTGAGTAAGATAATAATGAAATACAGATATGAGTTTTAAACAGCTATTATTTCAACCATTTGGTATAAAAATTTTGTATTTATAAAATTTTTGAACATATATTTTTCTAAGATATATTCTTTACGTATCAATTTTGTATTTATTTCAGTGTGGAAATTCGACTCATCATGCTTAGATGCGAAAGTATATACCACTAGAAATTCAAGTCCTTTACGTATATGATTCAGATATACTCTTTTTCTTAACCGTCACACACTTTATCCATCTAACTGTTTACATTTTGCAAATATTGTGTTCAATATGCTCGAACCACTAGTCAGACAAATTTCTTCTGTATAGATTTTGTCGAAAGTAAATAGAAACTACGTATTTCGTGGGTTTCTCTAAAAGGATCGCATATCAAACTTTTTATATTTAGCTCAAAGAAGGTTTGCTTTATTATGTTCACAGAGAGACAAGCATAATTGCAAAAATATGTTTTTCGAACTCAAGGGGACCTAAAATAAGATTCAACGAATTCTCAAATTTAAACGTTTTGACGATTAAAGTGATATTTCTTTGAATACATTGTATATAACAAAGTACAAATTAACAACAAATATTTCCTAGAGTCATTACCAAAACAAAATAAATGCTACTAAAGATGTTTGGCTTTAACATAAAGAACTCGGAAGCCTATCAATTTCTCACATATTTTGTGTTACATATTTCCTTCCTTGATACACCATTACCAAAACCTGATAATAACAAAGCAGTCATGATCATGCGAAGGAAAAGAGGCCCGAATTCGTGACGTGGTGAAACAAATACGGAAATATTCAATTATCGAATCGAGGGAATAAGGGCGTACTCGGTTTATTGAATTAACATTCTTTTATCTTCAGACGAATGTGCTTTGGATGCAACAAAAGAAGTAATATTCTCTCGTTTTCACTCTCCTTTATTTTATACTAAAGAAAAGAATTTATGCGGCCAAAATAGGGTTATAATGACTTAACTCCTAGATGTTATGGAAGTAAATTTTTCGAAATTGCATCAGTAAAAATCTAATTATATTAAAAAAGCTCTTATTTAAATGTTTTGCCGTTGTTAACTTCTAGTTTCTTCCTTTTATAGCATTAACTTTGAAAAACGTCCATGAATTATTCATTGGATATAGATTTCCATCAATCATAAGAATAGGAGATAAAAAAAAACCTTACTGAATTTTTATTTCGCAAGTAAAAAAAACTTTATTAACTCTATTTAAAAAGACTGGACTTGGAAAATATCAAATTCGTTTTCATTTTCTTCAAAACGAAGCTAAGCATTCCTGGAAATACAGTAATTGTTTAAAAGATGATTCTGTATCTTCTTCGAAATTACAAATCTGTGCGGTTTATTGCGGTTAAACATAGTTTTTCTGAGGATTTTGCATAACCACCTTCTAAAAATTTCAGAATATTCTTTAATAAATTTATTATGTTATAGACCACCTTACAAGGCTTTGACGTAAATAAGTCATGAAATTTTAACTTGAATTGATTAATACATTTTAGCACGAAAAGGAATATAGCATTTTCTGAATCTATCGTTTCATCCTGTGGCTATTTATTTGGCCATTGATTTTTGGCATGCATTGATAGTATTCAAAAGACGAAATTGGCTTTTGGTCCGTTTTTCTCTACTGATTGAAACAAAAATTGGAACTTACGTATTAGACCGTCGATGTGCCATATGTCACCAACCACCTCTAGCCAATATACTTAGATGGCCAGAACTCTTTGATACGTTACACCACCATTGTTTGTCCGTTTTCAGGTATAAACTAATCTCATGTCTATTCAAATACGTATTTTTAGATGGAATAATTCTATAACTTTGGAAATACGTCACTGCATCTTTTTTCGTTGGCAGGCAAATCCCAAATTTTAATCATTTTAATGAGTCAAGAAATCAGAACAGAAAAATCGCTTAATGATCTTCTGCGAAATCACCAAAATGACGGACGACAATTAAGTTTTGTATAGTATTTTATCAATACTGAATGCGAATGACACAAATGCCATAGAATGAAGAAACAACTTCGATTTCGATAATATTTGTGCGATAAATAATAAAAATATAAACAGAGATTGATTCTGACATATAAATAAAAGAGAAAATTATTGAAATATGATATTTAAGACCAAAGAAAACGATTACTTGAAACTAAATTGTGCGCATCAAATCAGAAAGAGTCATCAATGTAAACTAGCATCAATTACAAAGCTTCTTCTATCGAAATATGGATGCACCTTGGGTATTTTTATTTACTCGTAAAACATCTAGGAAATGCAAGATAAGTGTCTCAATATAACCTACTTAGTAAAAAAACTCCGCTTCATTACATTATCATTGAGATATTTATTTATAAAAGAAATTAATACTTTTCAGAAATATCAGACAGAGAAAAAGTCAAAATTCAAAAGGATATTTAGAATAAAAGAAAAGTGCGTAATTAAAAGTAAGCTGTATGTGCCAAAATAGAAAAATAAAATTTTAAATGTAGAGGAGTCATAAATCGAAACTTGTATTGGGAACTTCTTCTATAGCAGGACAGGAACATTGTGAGTACCTGTATTTATTCAAAATAAGAAAGTGTATGTTAAGATTCTGGATAAAACTTACCTGTGACAATACATATTTAAAGTTGCTATAGTAAGATAAGTGCTACTGCTTTAATACATCAGAGAAATAATCGGTAAGAGTTATTCATACTTTTCCAAAATATTGGGCAAGAAAAAAAATCACATTTAATTATATTAAGGACAAAAAAAATGCATGCATGCATGAAAATAAAGAAAATAAAATTATAAATACATAAACCATGAGAGATATTATTTTATAGAAGATCGAAAAAATATGAAAAAAATTCCATTATAGAGGGATGGAAAAATTATTCTATTATAGAAGGATAAAAAATACTATGGGAAATTATGCAATTATAGAAAATAATTCAATTGTAATAATTCAGAATTATTCAATTATAGAAGGATTTAAAAATTTATAAAAACTATTCAATTATAGAAAATTATTCAATTACAATAATTCAAAATTATTCAATTCTGAAGGATTTAAAAAATTATAAAAACTATTCAATTATAGAAGGATAAAAAAATATACATAAAAACTATTCCATTATAAAAGAGTAGAAAATTTCCAGAAATTTATTTTATTATGGAAGGATAGAAAAAATTATTCAATTATAGAAGGATTAAAAAATTATTCAATTTTAAAAGAATGGAAAAATTACGGATTTTGTTTTATTATAGAAGGATAGAAAAAAAACTATTGAAAATTATTACATTATAGAAGGATGGAAAAAACGATGGAAAAATTTTCTATTATAGAAGGGTGGAAAAATCCGTATGAAGTATTTGAATTTATTCAAAGTAGAAAAATGTCAGTTAGCTACGTTGATATGACTTTCCTTGAATGTTAGGCAACGATGGATTCGTTTAAGAAACAAAGTAATTACCACAATCAACACAAGATTTATTTAAATCTATAAAGGAAATTAAAACTTTTCCAGAATATTCCCAGTTCTCAAAACTCCATCCTCAGAGCATGGCAATCGTTCATTCTTTTTACCGGAATTTCAGGATTTTCCGGAACGTGACTTCTGAAGCGGAAACTTCCGATGTTCGACGCGCCAGGGTGGATGAAAACCTTTAAAGGAAATCCCAGCTAAATTCCGGCACTTTCGGAATTAGGTGAAAAGAACAAATTGCTTAGGATATCTTCAGGCCCGAAATTAGCTGCTTTGGAGCCACTTCATTATGAACTTCTATACAACGAAATAATTAAAGCAAATACCAACAAGAGGTGAGTCTGGAGATTATCAATAAAGAGGAGAAAAGAGGGGACGTGTTTAATTATTCCCATCCAGAATGATGCCACTGGAGGTGCCACAGGGTTGCTTATTTTGTCCCGTCCTTTTCCCCGAGTAATTTAAGGTATGCCGAATTCAGGAAAGTAACGCGATGAATGAGTGGTGGGGTAGCAGTGGGTGAACTATAATAATTAGGTAATGAAAATGTGGATCTTCTTTGAAAGACAATGTGCTTCTAGATTTAAAAGGAATAGATTAGTAGTAAGAAGGGAATATCAACTAGTTATTAATAAAAATGAATGTATTTACAGCTTCTAGTAGCCTTCAAAAGGTTTTCTAATACTTAGCCTTAAAATTCCACGCATTAATTATTTTAAAAATTTGTAGCTTCCGTTTGTTAAACAAATTTAATCTGAAGTTTTTCAAACTTCATTTGGAAACTATTTTTGAAAAGAGAATGAACACATTATATCATGGATTAGGATTTTAAATGTTTAAATAGTATAAATTAAAAGTATTCCCTTTAAAAATTATCATAATTATTTAATTTAAAAGCTTCTTACCGCAATGCAGATTTGGAAACTATTTTGTAAATTACTTTTTCACATTAAACTTGAAAATTCTGTAAAATTTTTACTAAACATACTTATTCTGAATTTTAAAAATTTCTCTTTAAATTATTTATCTGACTAAGGATTCTTTAACTATAAGCTTTTAGGAAATAGCAGCTATTTAAAGTTATTTTTATTTTCTTTCAAAAATCTTTAAAAAGACTTATTAAAAAAATTTTGCTAATGGACAGAGATAAATTACACTTTCAGTAAACATGAGAGTATTTCTCCTTTCGACCTTAGTGTATACTAATTTAACATTTTACATTTTGTGCTTGATAGTGCTTGCATTCAAAATTTGATATTGTTATTTGGTAGATATATATTGGTAGATGAGTTTCAAAATTTTATATGGATGCACAGTTCTAACGATTTCCTTCGTCTAATAAGCAGAATTTTTGATTTATCGCGTTCGAATGGGTATAGGTGGACGGACAGACATAGGTATAAAGATTATATGATAGATTTCTAATTTCTAACTCCTTCAGTTTCGATTTCTTGTGTTTACAACAATATATATTTACTGAAATTGTAAAATGAATACCATTTATTTAAAATTTTAACATTTTTTTAATTTTTATTTGAAATGCAGTGTTAATTCTAAATTTTATTTTAAATGGATTTTATGATAATATTTGCAATTAAAAACAAGATAACATCTAATTTCACATGAAATAAGTAAGCTGCAATATATTTAGCTCTAAATCAGTTTCTAAAATAGAATTTTTAAGAATGCAAATGAACAAAGTTCTTTTTATTTATTTTGATTATTTTCTTTTTTTTTCATTTGCAGATTCATTTCTTATATTAACTCTCTACTAGAAAGAATAATAAGATAAGTCATAAATAAGAAGATAATTTTGATTAATTAAATAATTGATTAATGATTGATTTTTGAAACTATGAAAATAAAATCACTAAAATATAGATGCTTCTAAATTCAAAAACTTTAATACAACTTGATATAAATATTAAGTCTATTACATGATTCTTTCAAGATGTAACAAATAAAACTTAATTAAATTCTATAAAAATAAGTGTCCCAAAATATTCACATTTCTTTAAAATATTTTACTTCCATGGAGAAATTCAAAAAGCATTCAATTAATTTGGTTAATTACAATTAGGCAATGAATTCAATCAAATACATGATTAATATTTCTGTAAATTTAATTTATAGATTTTGCGATTTCATTTTCAGGATGAGCTCTACACGCATACTTTTCAACCATTTTTCATTTTTTATGAAATAGCTTCAAAAATATTTGAATATACATTTAATATTACCTTTGGCAACCAACTTATTCAATGGAGTAATTTGTCACCGTTAATTTTAATTAAATCCTTAAATATGCTTTACTCGCGCGATTCCGGCAAAGGTTCAGATATTAAAGCAATATTAATTCGTCTTACATCTGTTCGTTGTGTACATAAATCTTTTTAATGGAGACCAGCTCCAGAGCATCGTAGCACTATTAAAAATCGTGCCTTTTGACTATCGTCTATATTCCCTGCTTTTCCAACCTCACTGTTGTAAACTACCTAAATATTAAACAGAATTCTTTTTCTTTAGTTTTTAACAATGGAAGAAAAAAGTGTGACTCAGTATCTGAAGAAAGAATGAAAACGATTTGAATTTCCTAGCAACAATGTAATCTCTATAATTAAATATCAATCTAACTGCAACTGCAAAACTGCAAGAATCAAAGAAAAATTTTGTAAGACTTGAATTTGCATTATAATTTTTTATGATAGATATTATTTTTTTAAACGAATTATAATCCCTGTATCGACAATAGCGAATTTGCAATTTTTCACAAAACAACATAAAATGCACCTTAATTTTTAATTAAAATAAAAAACAAACTTCAAAACTGCAAGAATGGGAGGGAAATTTTGAAGTCTATTGATTTTGCATTAGTAAATTTTTTTCTATAGATATTTTATTTTTGAAACGGCTTATGATCCCTATCTACAATATTTCGCAATTTTTCACAAAACAACAATAAAAGCCACCTTAATTTTTAATTTAAAATTTAAAAAATGCTTTAATGCTAATATGTGCCAATTTCAGTGGCACATATTTACCCTGGACACACACACACACA
>JAOUZG010028144.1:770718-783891 GCA_026289955.1 Argiope argentata
CGTGTTACTGCATTGGAAAACCGGCAAACCAAAGGAAATTCTCACACATTTTTGCAATTGACAGGGGGTATTCTTTTAGATGAACTATTCTTTACTTACATTTTCTTGTACTATTTTATATTAATACATTCCAACATCTTTAATGTTATTATAAAAAAGATAGAAATATAGTTATTATTTTTTTAAAAAATATATATAGATTCTCTTATAGATAGATTCTTTTCAATTTAAAAGGAAATCGTGACTTTTGTCGAGTACTCTTGATTTGCAGGCGCTTAAGTCCACCTTTTTTCGTGGAGGGTTCAATAAGTTATCGAATGGAAGGGAAAAATACTATTCTGATATATAAGCCTGAAGTGAAATGAGTTGACTTTTGATCTATGAAGCTGTCACTTTCGTTTCTTATATGTAGTCTATCGATCTGCTAAATTTTTTTTCTATGCCTGTTTATAACATATTCCCCTTTTTATTCCCTATATTTTTTCATCTTCTCTTTTTTTCTAATCATGTTTTTTTGGTCGATGTAATAAATTGTTCGTCCGACAGGAAAAACCTCTTACTTTAACTTAATTTACCTTTAAGAAAAATTAATCCACTATCCCGCCAATAAAATACAGTTTTAATATAATACAATTAAAATCCAATATTCTATGAAAAACGTATTGGATTTCTTATTTTTGATAATTATAGTACATTTCCGAGAATTAAAAACATTTTATTACGATCTGATTAAATTTGTTTTTGAATTTTGAAAAATGTTACAAAGATCAACCAGTCTCTTGACGTCGATTTGAAAGAAAATGTTGATACACATGCATTGATTAATGTGCTAAGCTTATTCACATCTTAATAATTCATTTTTAAATTTTTTTGGGGGTTTATTCACTCATTTTATAAATTTCTGCTGTATGCTCACAGTTGTTCAAAAAAGTTATCATCATTGAATACAATTACTGTAATAGTATGTCTTTGGCTTATAGATATATGATTTTCAAAATAAAAAGTCAGATGTTTCTTATTGAATATTGGGGGCTTGTTATAAAACGTGATATTATATTCTTGAATTTTGAAAAGTTTTTATTTCGCAAATAAAAATTATACAATAATATTGCTTTAAAAATAAATACAAAAAATATTAAGATAATAACCAACAATGTAATACATGAATGTGAATGAGAAAAAAAAATGTGAATTTAACATGCAACAAGAAAAATTACGGGCAATTTATATATATATATATATATATATATATATATATATATATATATAAAATTTTTAATTGTAATTAATTTCCAATGTTTTGCCCTACTTTATTTCATAATTATTTCATTCTAAAATATTTTCTTATTTTCTGATGCCATTCCACTTTTTCTATTTAATAAATCAAATGAAGCTTAGTAAAAATACTACGTCATTATTCCACGTGCTAAATAAATAGCTAGAAGATAATAATGCAAAGAGATTCTTTTAAAGGATTAATACGTTTCTATGGTCAAGATCAACGCGAGTGATAATTCCGGTCAAAATTCGACGTGTGTCAGATTTATGAGAATTTCATAGTATGTTAGACCAGGTTAAATGTCCTCTATCCCTTCACTCGGCATCTGGAAGTATTTTTACTAAGCTTCAATTGCTTTATTAAATAGAAAATTTGGAATGTGGTCAGGAAATAAGAGGACATTTTGAACTAAGTTACTGTGTGTTAAATTAAGATAAAACATTGGAAATTAATTTCAACGGAATTAGAGTTTAAAAAATCATTGTATGCACATACACGCACGTACCGCCCCCCACACACATAAAGCAAACTCGCATTCACTACTTTAATATATAATTACCGCAAGGAAACGTTTAACAATAATTATAAATAAAATATTCCAAGGAAAATTCCCACTATATTTCAAATCCAAAAGATTCTACATCAAGACTTCATTGGAAATTCGGGCAAATTTTCATTTTTTTTACCGGAAATTTTGCCTCAGAAAATTTCTATCTTTCATGCATCTAAAAGAAATGAAGAGAAGAGGGGGGGGGACAGATTTAAAGGAAACTTAGGCTAAATACCGCTGTGTTAGATTGGATAAAAAGAGAATATTGCAGGCATATCTTTAATAACAAACTCGCTTTGGAGACACTTCCTTACAGTCTTTCCATTCAACGAAGTAATTAAAGAAGATAAATGTATCTAGTGATTATCAATAAAGAGGAAAGAGGGGGGGGCTTTTAATTTATCCCCTTCCTCCTCCTAGAAAGGAGTCTGGGAGGGATCACAAGGTAGACTTCTAGGTTCTATTCTATAAACTTTGTTTATTTTAACTTCCCGTGAAGAATAAAGGGGGAAATTACTATCATCGAGTAACATAACGGATTAATATGACGGAACTAAAATGAATAAGCAATTTAAATGGTAAACGGAATTATATTGTGTCTAAAAATGCACAAGCCAAAAAAATTGTTGAATAAGCGTTATTCGGAAGAGTTTTTCTGAAGATCGTAATAGTTAATTATATGAGAGCCTGTAAATGTGTTTGTAGAAAGAACCATGTCCTAATGCCTTTGAAAGAGGTTAAAATTGATTCAAGTTCTCGAAAAAAGGAATATATATTAGCAAAATAGAAATAAAACAATTATGACTAAAATTAATGATAAAATGAGAAATAAAAAATATTTTTATATAAAATTTAAAACTAATGAAGAAAAAATCGAAAGTAAAACGAACAAAAGTAGAGAAAAAAATGTGCTAAAATACATGAAAAACAGTGAAAAATACAAAAAATCCCCATTCAAATATATTTATATAAATTTGAAAAATATAATTAATTCTATGGGAGCAATAAGATACATGAAAATAATTATTTTGTGGTAACATCGTTGTAGTATTTTAATGCGAAATAAATAATAATTTCACATGAAATTATAAGATTTCATGATTCTTGAAATAATGATTATTGGCAATTATATTGACTTATATTTCTACAATTTGCAAAAATGTGATGTAAAATTATTTTTCATCAATCCTCCAAGACAGCGGCATGACAAAAAAAAAGTTAACACAACATGCATGCAAGTGACTCGTTCTGAATAACAAGAATGAAGTTTCCATTAACTTGCACACAACGTATATGAATAATCGTTTTTTTTACATTGGATACATCTATAGTGTTACATGCTGTTCCAATTTGCAGCTTCGTTTAATGTTAAGATTTCTTGCATTGTCTTGGATATCAACCATTTAATTTGAAACTGCTTTTTGCTTTGAATAATTTTGTCTTTGCATAAGCAATAATTTTCAAGTGATTTGCACCATGTTCATGAATTTTACTTTATATATATATATATATATATATATTTTATTTTTTTTTTATATATATATATATATATATATATATATATATATATATATATATATAAAGTTTTCTTAACAAAAGTTATCTTCTCATTTATAATTTATAAAACCTCTTATATTACACCTATTATATTACACTGATCATATTTTTCTCTTTTCACATTCTCGAGTACGACGTATAAAGAATATATTCTAATAAAAAAGTTCGAACTCTACATTTGGACGATTCTTCACAGTTTACACCTCTCCGAATTCGAAAAATGGTACATTTCTGTTAGCCGAGAACAATAAAAAAATCGCAAATTGATGTGGAATTCCACCAAATTTCTTACAGCGATTTTAAAGCTAATAATCGCCAATTAATGACAAAACCCCCTCCAAATTTCAAAGACCCGGGTAACAGAAAAATACCCCAAAAAAACCACATCATCACAAACTGACCGTAAATCTGTCTGTGACAAAGATAACTCCAAATCGCATTGAGCTAGACGGATGAAATTTGGTATACAGGCTTAATAAAAATATATTTCTAACAAATTTTGAGCAAACTCTGCTCAGAATAAGTCTGTTCTAATTCAAATTATCATGGTAACTACAAAACGAAGATAGTAAGATAAATTAACGGGAAAGCGGTGGCCTCTGGATAAGGTCTTGGTTTATGAGCCACAGGGTTTCGGGGTTGAGACCTGGTTCCACTGAAGAACCACCTACAAAGATGATATGTTGCCCATTAAATCCGTCAGGACCAAGCCTTCTCCTGCTGGTGTGATGTGATGTGGAGAGTGGGATGCCAGCTCATATGTCGACCTCGTTTTTCTGACAAAATTTCAAAATTACGATCCGTCCCTAAATATCACTAGCGTTGTTTTACAACGGGGCGTTAATGTAACTGAAACTAAATTTAAAAAAAAATTAAATACTAATATTTTTGAAAAGACTCATACCACATTTTCAACGAAATTCAATAGCAGATAGCAGTCCATTTGTCGGTCTGTACTTTCAGAAACATGTAAATACAGTGACTTAAATATATCTTATACAGTATATTATTTTGAGAATTTAAATATTTTTATATGTTAGTTTTTGTTTCAATCAGTGGGGAAGAATACGTTCGATTCTACTAAGTAAAAATACTAAAGTATCTAAAAATGAGATTTTTAGATACTTTCGATCTCATGCTAGAGACTAATTGCCAAAACATTTAGGAAGGGTACACGATAGAGTCAGTAAAAATCCAGACTTACCCCCAAAGGTAGATCTCCTGGAGCAACACAGTTATTATAGAATATGCGAAAAGCTTTTGGAGAAATATCTCCCGCTTGTTTATTATTAAATCTAACAGATTAGCTTTTTGTCTAAAATATGCAAAGAATTGTTAGATATATAGTTTAAAGGAGTGATAAGAAATAAAAAATTGTACCAAATAGCCAATTACTCTGCATCAAATGAAAAGAGATATAACGATTCTACCATAAAATTACAGTTATATTACCCTTAGTACTCAGAAAATTGTATTTAAAGGTTTGAAATTGAAAAATCAACTACACACATTTTGTAAAAAGCGAGTATAAGAGAGATTAATAAAAGATTACGTGAAAGGCTTTCTTTTTTTTACCATCTAAAGTATTTTACCACATTTGGTGTCTCGCATTGTCCCATCCGTGGCTCGACTCGTAAACACCCCATTCTCACGTGAGACATGGAAGATGCAGAATTTTTACAGACACTTGATGACACTAATCGAAAATCGAAGAACACCAGTCCAGAAAAGCAGTTTGGAACTTAATCTTTTATCCAGATACACCACAGACCTTTAATGATAGAGTGACAGAAAAAATATATCTTTTTATTATGATATCCTTTCTTATTTAACTTTTAAAATAATTTTTTCTAGACTTCATGAAATGTTCCGATTTCAGACTCTGAATTATTATCTGAATTCATGTATTTTTTGAAGAAAGTAAAGGAAAGAAGAAAGTTTTTTGAAGAATAATGAAAAGAAACCTCCTGATCCTCAAAATTTAATTACGGATGTAATAAATTCTAGACAAATTACGAAAGTTTAGCTCCATAATAATAGTAAATTATTCATATATGTGTGGGGAAAAATGCAATTTTTCTGATAAGATAAAATTGAAAATCCGCATTCCTTTGAAAGTTTGTGGTTTTAATTCACTTTCTACAGAATAGTTTTTAGAAATTGCAAGTACCTTCATACTGGAATACAAACAAAGAAGGAACACAGTACAGTCGGTTAGGTTTCCTCTCGATGTCACAAGTATATCAATCATACCAAAAACTTCTCTCACAGATATGCAGCACTCCATTGTTCTTCAATATTCCATTGTTTCAAAATCCATGCATTCTGATAACATTTGGAAGAGAGACTTACTGTCTCTGATGTTTTCGGGAGAAGGATAATTCTGTTTAAAGACAGCTCTAGGGCTAATTCCTGTACTTTCGGGAAGAACTTACTGCAGGAGACATCTGTAGTGCCGTGCGCATATTTTCGAAATTAGCTGCTTGGGGACTTTCATTGTGTTCCTTTCACCCAACGAGATAATTAAAGCGGATATCAATTGGGGGGGTGATGGAGGTTCTAACTAGAAATTATTAATAAGGACAAAAGGTGCTAAGGAGGCATTTAATTACCCTAAATAAAACCCATATAATGATGTCGCGGAAATACTTAAAGGGTTTAATGTTAGAAATGCGTTTTCTTTTTATATTTAAGGCATTCAGAAGAGTAATTGAGTAAGTCATTGATAAGCAATTAAGTTAGCATGTAGAGAGAGTGTTATATGTTACTTACAGTCCCATATAAAATTGCAAACCATTTAAAAAATGTAAGATAAATTCCAAAGTTCCAATTCATCAATCCCAAGTGTGTTTATAGGATTTTTTTCTTCAGTTTCTCCTTCGCTTATATTTTATTTCACCGTTGTTTATTTCAAAAAACAAACAAACTGTGCGATATCTATTGGAAAAGGCGATTTTCAATTTTAGGACGAACCCTTTTTTTTAAGTCGATGAAAGTTCATAATTATAACCGCAAATATATCCACAAATTTATAATTAACTCAACAAAACTAATTCCTCCACTTTTATTATGGTATAGTTTTACATTTCTCAAGAGGAGCTTTTGGCTGAACTTCTTTTTTTTTAGTTATTTTTTTCAACTTCTTTATCTGCCACTAAGAATGCTATATATATATCCTGCATATTTTAAAATGTATTTAGGTTTCCCTTTCTCAAAGTCGACACGCGTTAAAATAATCATCATTTGAATTTTCTTGTAAAATCACTGAAGGGAAAAATTCCTGCCTGTTTTGTTCTTACGTCACAATGTAGACTGAAGCGTCGTTCTATCAATTCTTATCTGTATATAGTTTATCTCCCGTGTAAAATAAATTGAAGTTAAATTTCAAAAAGTTACTTCTTTTCGGTCAAGAGTCTCAAAAATAATGTTTACACAATTATTTTTTTATGAAACAGTTAGCAGAGAATTGTCTTATGCCTTTGTATATATAAGTATTTATTTAATTCAAAAGTCTCAAAAATTATGTTTACATACATTTATTTATGAAACAATTAAAAAAGAATTGTCTTACGCCTTTGTATATATTTGTACTTCTCACAATTATTATTATAATTCAGTAAATTAGCGATTAGAAAAAATTGTTGTATATAAATGTAGCATTTAAAATTTATCTTACGATATTATTATGCTTGGCACACACATATTTTATCTTTTTATGTCTACTTTCACATATAGAAATTCCATCACACTTTACTTAATATTAATATGCAATTTCTTATAATACATGCTTATCTTTGTTAGACAGTTGCTATTAGTATAGATAAAAAGGAATAGACAAAAAGGATAAAAAGAAATAAAATTTATTTTCCTTATTAATAAATCATTGATTGATATATTAATAGAATTGCATTGAAATATTAATAACATTATATTGATATACTAATAACATTGTATTGATATATTAATAACATTTTATTGATATTAGTAATAACATATATAAATGCAATTATAACATTGTTCATACTAACATTATTCATTTCTCTTTTATTATTTATATATAAAATCGGTTTTTCTTAAATTTGAGTATTCTATCACAAATAGGAATCTAATTCTGGTTTACTTAATATACATCTTTGTTATCACACGTACTGAACTAATTCACATTTCCTTTACATGCGATACAGATGCTGAATGTATAGATTTCTTTAAGGTTGTTGGTGTGAAATATTAAATGTATAAAGTGTTGGTTTATTAAATGAATATCGGAATACATTTATTTGCAGGGAACTATTATCTATTCCCTGTAATATTCTGATATTTTGATGTTTATGTACTGTTTTTATATTCAATTTTATTTAGTCTTTCCAAGTAAGCTGAAAGATTGATTGTTTGATAACTCGAAGCTATTAGAATAGAATGCTCAGAGTAAGACATCCGAAACAAGATATATGTTTGTCTAACGTAATCCTGATTATAGAAGATCCCTTTGAGATTGGTCAGTTCTGGTCTCATCTGGTTAATGGCTACTTCAAATTGTCAAGCTGACAACTATTTAAACAAATTAATTATCGAGTTGGGCGACAATGGCTGCAGTGCAGTTTATGATGAACAGAGTCCATTTAAACCTTAAAGCAACTTAGTATAATTCTCATAGAGTCGATACTGATATTTGGGAAGATTAATACTGATTAAATAGAATAACTCCATGACTGCTTCCTCTCATCAATATTGTTGACGATCCATTTCTCTTAGTTCAAAATTAGGCATTTTAAAAATGAATATTTTTTATTGTGCTTGAGTTATAAATTGAATGTGAATTTATGACCCATTTCAAGCTTTCTCTTATTTTTGGTATATAAATGTCAAAGTTATTACCCACGACAAGTTGCATCAAAATTTAATCGATTTTTTTTAATTCGAAAATTTGGAATCGAGTATCTATTTCACGGATTGATGTATGATGCTTATTTGTGGAAAATATGTATGATATGGTTGTGTTTTTGATATAAGGACCGATTTAGGACAAGCTGTGTCATTTCCAAGGATATTAATACAGTTCCATAATAAAAAGTGTAAATAAAACAGGGATATATTGTAAATCGTCAATAGTTATGTATGATTTATCACGATTTGGTACTAGGCTAAAACACTAGATATACAAAAAAAATTTTAGGTCAATTCCTACTTAGATCAACAAAAGAAATGTTATTTTATTTACTTTTTATTAAATAATTACAAATAATAAAAATAATTTATCAAAAAATTATTGATTTTCACAAAAATCGAACTCGCATTCTTCACCTACAAGCGAAAAATACTGAAATCCTCGCATTTTAGCGATCGAGCTATTGCCTGTCGGTTTCAATTTTCATTACAACCTATTAAAACTCCATTTAAGGTATTAAAATGAGTCAAATTTAATTAATGAATTAATATTTGAAAAACTGTATTAACATCGAATATCATTCACTACAATTTAAAAAAGTGTATTTGAACTTGGATGGATCACTAAAAAGTATTTTATTAACGATTGAAGATTTGAGCAAGGTATAAAAATATATTTAGCGAGAGTGTGAACTAATAGTGGGAATAAAAAAAAACACAAAATTTAAATGCTTTAAAAAAACCAATGCCTTTTAAGAAGTCAAAAAGGTTTGAGTGGCTATTTTTAACCACCAGGTCCTGTAGATTTAAAATAATTGAATGAAAGTGCGTTAAACGATTAGAAGTAAAATTAGGGCATCGAGTAAGAATATGGGCAATAGAATTGACCACACCACAGCTTGTATAATGAGGGGTCCATTCACCAAATAACAAATGCATATGTGTATACCTTTTGTGCCAAATGCGAAGACAGCACAACGATTCGGTAAAAGTGTCTATATGTTTGCTTTTGGTTGATTTGCACATATTTTGTTATCAACTTCCTGTCGCTTTTCATTGATACATTGTAAAACTTCACAAAAAGTAACTGGGAAATTGAGAGATTCTGAGGCTAATATTGCAGCCTTTCTTCAAGCTCACTGTCATAAGTTCCAACATTTCTCTGAACCCAACAGAAAATTACATCAAAATATCTATTCACCAGTACTGACAGTTGTTCCATGATTTGTACAACAATCGGCTGACAAGAATCCCCAAAATTTTGTAATCGTTGAAAGCGCTCATTTTGTCGGTGTATATGTAGAATTTACAAGGTTTATTTGTGATCACCCCATTAATTTGACCGTCATTAACATTGTTTGCTCTACCAAGTTCAGTTCTATGCATGTAGATTACGAAAGTATGTTTGTAGAAAAGGAATAGAATATGTATAGGCTCTATGTATGTATCTATTCAAACTTGAAATTTTCTCCACCTGAATTTCACAAAATTATGTAAATGATTCTTTCACAAGTGTAGCATATTCTTCGTAAATATCCAGTATATTTTCTTCTGATTAGAAACGCATCTTTGCATTAGCTGGAGTGGTCTCCCCAAAACTTTCCTACTCTCTAAAAAATCTGGTATCCTGCACATGAGAGAGATGCACTTCATAGAATAATAATAAAAAAAATGAATGTGCATTTCAAATGCCATTTTTTAAATTGATTGAAACTTGAAATTGACACTTAGTACAGTTTTAATAACAAGCTAATAAACCACATTTTATTTGTGTTAACTTGCTGGGAATTTGAGTGTTTACTTTACACGTGTTTGAAAATAAGTTAAAATGAAAGTTGACTAATGTCTTAAAAATTTCATTCAAAAATTGGTCTTGATTTGCCTTTTAAGTGCCAAATGTTCATCCACATACCCATTTAATTTTAATAATCATCATATTTATTTGGTCACGAACACCCAAACAGGCATATGATTTTGAGTCAATTTCTTTCAAAATTCAAAAGGAAAGTACAATTTTGGTATAAAAACCATCAATCATAATTCACCCATTTAATTCAAAGATCTTTTCAGTTATCACGTCAGCAGATTGCAAGAATAATTCCCAAAACCAGTCTTTCTGACTCGAAAACAAGAAACAATTTTCTTTTATGATTAGGACAACATTACTTCCAATAAAAGAAATTAGAAAGCGATAAATATCAAAAGTACAGCTTTTCTTTCAACTAATTAAAAGTTATACCTATCAAGCACAATCAAACGAGTACAATTCTGAATCGAAACAAGGTTTTGCAGAAATATCAGAAAATATTTTGGCATTCTTTCAAAAAACCCGAATTTGAAGTTCTTCCTGTAATCAGCGTATGCTGTCAGTAAACGTGGGAAACATTCCCAAAAATGTAATTGGAATGTGGATCTAGAAACACCTAACAACTTGAGTGACTAATTTTAATCGAGATTATCAATAACAGAAAGAATTAATTGGCAATATTTTCAGTCATGAACAATGAGTAGGGATAGAGTTGAAATGGATTATGAGTATATAGGACTTAGTCATTCTAGCCCAGAAATTGTTCCCCTAATCATTATTATGATGTATTTCAACAAGAAAAAGGCTTATTTGGATAGCAGCTATAATCAGTTTAAGTTCCAATTGTATATGGAGAATATGAAAAAAATTACAAACGTTGAAATAGTCTTCTGATGAGTGTAATCGGTTTAAACGGTGGAAATTTGAATACCTTTCATAAGTCCGTTTAAGAATAGTCCATCGAAATATCCGGATATATACTATTGATCATAATTTATATAAGGAAAGATAAAAATGTCATTAGAATTTGAAGAATTTTTCATTTAAAAATATATAAATTGTATTCGCATAAGGGAGTATCTAATTTTTTTCGGATAATCTCGATTTTTTTAAAAACTGTAATGACATATTCAAGATCATATGTCCATGTCCATGACTTTGTCCAAGAAGAATGTCTCTGATCAAGATCAATGTCCATGACTCTGTCCAAGACCAATGTCCACGACTCTTTTAGAATATAATAAGAATAACTAATTTTTATTAATTTCAAGGGACATTTCACCTTTCTGTAAACTCCTGATACATATATTTCCTTTCTACAATGATCTTGCTGAAAAAATATTTGATGATAACTGTAGGAAAATTTCCATAAGTAAACAACAAATTAAGAGCACGCTTTGAGGGTGATGGATTTAGCTTCCAAATTAACTACTCTCAAGACACTTTATTACAGTTCACCCAACAAGTCTGAAACAATAACTAAATAGGATCCTAACCATGTGTAGTGTCATGTTAAATTCAAGAAAAAAATGTCATTTGATTTTTGCAGAATTTTCCCTTTAAAAATATATTAACTGTATTCTCATAAGAAACCATCTACATATTTATTTTTGCTTAATTTTCAAATTTCACAATTATAATGGAGTATACATCAATGTCTATGACTTTATTCTTAAAATACAACAATAATTCAATTTTCCAATAATTCACAATTTTGGTAAGTTCTCTCTGATAAATATCCCATGTACAATGATCCAGGAGAAAGAAAACATTTAAAGTCAACTGTAGACAGATTCCAGTACGTTACGAACAGATTTAAAGAACACTTTGCCGCCGACAACTTTAAAGCTGTGGATTCAGCCTCCAAATTAAGTTCTCTGATGACACTTCATTGCAGTTCAACCAACCACTCCTAAACAGTAATTAAACAGGATACTAATCAAGAGTGTCTCAGAAGATTATCCATAAACAGGAGAAGGGAGAGGAAGGCTTTTAATTATCCTCTTCAAGAACAGCGCTTTGGAGGTGCTTTTGGATTGGTTACTCTTCCTTACTCTATACTCTTTGTTCATTTAAAGCCAACTGAAAAGTAAATGAGAAAATCATTATTATGTTGTAAATTAACTACTTCACAGAGTAAAACTGCAACAAATGAATAACAAAGTCTCATATGAAATTGCAATTTGTCTTCTTAGAAGATACTGAACGACTTGGTTTCAAGAAAATGAACGCTTATTAAGTTGGAGAAGAATACAGTAATCTTTCTTTATGGATATTTAAGCTCATAACTATTTAACCATTAATCGTTATTAACATCATTCAACTATATTGAAAAGCTTTATAAAAATATGAATTTTCGGGCTTTTAATGTAGTAGAAATTTTCTGAGTACCATAACTTGAAGAAATTAATCGTTTTAAGAGACAATTTGGATCTCTGGTATGAATGGATGATGCATTTTTTAAATACATTTTTTTATTAATAAATATTACTATTTCAATGAACTTCGAAGAAAAGTATTTATAGATATGAACTAATATATCACCGTTGCTTGATTCTGAAATTAAATCATAAAGAAAGTACAAGACAACTATTTAAACCAGGACTTCCTGAACAATCTTGAGTATGAAAAAAAATGTCGAATCTTCATGCCTTGATCCTGAACAGTAAAGAAGAAAAATCAAGACAAAACATTAAGAGCAAATATGAAAATGATCTGTGATTCACTTTAACAATCAAATAACTAGTTAAAAATATGCTTCAAATAACTTTTTAAAAAGTTAATTAAAAGCAGAAAAAATTATACAGCAAAAAATAATATAACTTAAATTATATCTTTTGAATTTTAAGATGGTGTAAAAATACCTATAATATTGTAATATTTTTGGGAAATTATGGGAAAAAAATCAATAAATTTCGTTTAAATTTTTATAAATTAAAATTTTAATAAATATTTCTAAAAACTCTCCACCGAGTTATCCATTGCTACCCAACAAAGTATGTATGAGACACCAAGTGTGGTAATTCTTGGTCAAAGCCTGGCCTAGGAAACACACACACACACACACACACACACACACACACACACACACACACA
>JAOUZG010028144.1:783901-800271 GCA_026289955.1 Argiope argentata
ACACACACACACACACACACACACACACACACACACACACACACACATTTAAGGATATATACTTAAGTATACATCCTTAGATTCTTAAGGTAATATACTTAACTTGAAACGCTAAGAAAGAGCTTATTTTTCTAACCTTCGCAACAGACAATTCACCAATGTCAAAAATGAATCCCATTACGGAAAATATTGATTAATAATACGCTGTCTATGAAAATGATATGAACTTTAATAATATTTGCTGCAGTTTAAATACAACCCAAGGAACATAATCTTTCGATTTCAAAAAAAAGACATATATTCACATAGAAAAAAGGTGAAAAGTTTTATAAATTATAAAAATTTAATTAGCATTGACGATATCTATTTCGATCGGGATGTTTGTGATTAAAATGGGTCATAAGTCACTTAAGTCAGTCATTTAATTTATAGTATAGTTATATTTCATTTACTCGCCTAAAGGGAAATCGTATCTATTTTCATATTTTTTTTAAAAGAAAGTTTGAGTTTGTGATATATACTCTTGAACTATATTCAAGAACCATACAATCATTTCATAACAATACATTTGGGACTTCACAAATAATGAATTGATACCTATATTATTTCTTTCCAATGAAAAATATAGATAATAAGCCTTTGTTTTTGTTTGTTTTATAATATATTTTTATAATATATTAAATAAGGAAATAAATATAAATCAATTTTATTGTGCAAATATTTCAGTTTTGTGATATAACACTTGAAATGCCATGCCACATCAATAAATTTACAAACGTGAGTTTTTGTAAATTTATAAATCTGAATGAGAAATTTCCTATCTAACTACACTGCCCAAAACATTTAGGGGAGCAAGCAAAAAAAACATCAAGAAAACCGTGCGAGACAGCCACGTATTGGCATACAATAGGTAGTACACGCGTATCCATGCTCAATACAGAGAAAAAAAATAAAACGATGTGGAATCAAGCTTTAATTCTTTGAAAATATGAAAAAAAAAACATGAAAAGATGATTGAGGTCAACAATTTGGTTACATGTAAACGATAAAAAAGGCTGTGAATAGACATGATGCATGAGTTTTAATAGGGCGTGTGGTCTCCTCGAACAGCTAAGACTGCTGCACACCTGTACGATGGATGCGATGAAGTTATCGATCAGACTTTGGGGAATACTGTTCCATTCCCCAAGAAATGCAATCTCCAAGTCTGGGACAGTCACAGGCGGACTTGGCCGCGCAGCAATGCGTCGTCCGAGCTTGTCCCAAACATGCTTGATTGGATTCAGGTCAGGAGATCACGCTGGCAATTCCATACGCTATATTGTTTCAGCTTCAAGCACCAGACGAGCTTTATGCGGTCGGGCATTATCATCCTGGAAAATAAAGGAGTTGCCAATGGCTCCAGCGTAAGAGATGACATGAGATCGCAGTATCTCGTCTGCATACCTGCGGCCCGTCAAAGTGCCATTCCGAATGATATGCAGGCCCGCCTATGCTGATTCCAATCCATACCATCTAACCAGCTCGTCTGTATTGTGACCTTTCACGAACGAATGCGTGGTTATTTCGAGTGCCCCTCTTCTGCCATACCAGAACACGTCGAGTGTCACATTCCAGACTTAATCGGGACTCGTCTGTAAACAGCACTTGGCTCCAATCATGTTGCTGCCAATCCTGATGTTCAGCAGCCCATCTTCTTCGGAATGCACACCATCGTCAACGGAATGCACACCATTGGCCTACGTGCATAGAGCACTCCCCCATGAAGGCTATTCTGTACTGTTCGGCTGGACACCCTTCGTCCTATTGACAAGAACAACTGTCTTTGCAGCTGAATAACATTCTCTGTTCTGATTCGACGGGCTGTTAACTGTATAACCGGTCATCAGTTGCTGTAGTGGCGCGTGGCCGACCTTGCCTGGTCGACGTCTAACATTTCCTGTTTCTTGGAATCGATTCCACAGTCTTGCAACAGCAATTCTGGTGACTCCCACAACGTCCGCGACACTCCGTTGTGTTTCGCCTGATTCCAATCGGCCTATGGCACGCTATGCCATGGATTACGGTAAATCACGTTGTTCAGACATTCTCATAAGCTTGTTTCAAAAACAGAAAGACTGCGCAATCAAATTTCCCAATTACGACAATAAAACAGACGTTTCTGCAACATCCCGATTTCTGACCATATCTTCTTTCTCTGGCAGGCTGTAATTTATGGATGATTCATTTTATGTTACTTATTAGTAGACATCTTTGCGCAATTCTGTTAAAACCATGTGCTCCCCTAATTGTTTTGAGCAGTGTACTTGCGAATATCATCGAGCAAAGTATATAAAAATTCCTTAATATCTTGCCTTCGCAAAGAAGAAATTGTAAAGTTTAAAAGAATCACAGAATTTTTAAGGATTTTAGCCTCAAAATTATCAACACATCGCCACTATCAGTAAAGGGAATTTAAGCCACGATAATCAAAGAACGCCATTGTGGCTTCTAAACTCCATTGTGAACGAATGTGGCTACTTATGGTACGCTATTCAAAGAATGCTAGAATACAGCACACATCTGAACAGCTGAATAAAATGGAATTTATTCTTCAATTTTAATTACCAGGAGAATATTTAAGAAATGTTAAAGAGTTGAGACTAAAATATAAAAATCAGCTCATGTCTTATCATAAAATTCCTTTTGCAGAAGAGAATAATAATAAGAATTTGCATAAAAGAATAAAAAAATGAGTATAGATAGGCTGGAATAATAAACTCGTTATTACTTTAATTAAAGGAATTGAAACTCTATCATATTACCCTTTGTGCCTTGTCTCCTGTTTATGAAGAACAATCACTTCTAATGGTATAAAAGTACAATTAGCTAAAAGATACTGCAAACATGTTTTATCGATGCATATTATAAAAATTTCAACCCAAATATTTTTAATTTTTTATTTAAGATAATGCAGCGATACACATATCGTATGTCGTAAACGTTGGTTCTCGGCTCAAAATATTCAAATTTTAAGGAAGGTGACAAAGCTATAATGTTGGTTTTGGGGCAATTACGAATTTTTATTATTTAGTATTCTGAAAGTTTGAACCATCTTCTAAATAAAACCGTTTGAATTTTATTTGTAAGCCTATTTTTTAGAAAGTTAGAGTTATTTTTGAATTTGCTTTTAGGTTGATTTTAATGTTATTTTAGATCTTTAAATATAATTTTTAAATTTTCTAATCTTTGGTAGAATTTTCTTACAAAAAACAACAACCTAAAATAAAATATAACGCATAATTTTTGCACAAATTAGGTGTAATAATTACTCATTGTGTTCCAAAGCTCCTGAACTGGAGAATAAACTATTTATTTGTTCAGAAAAATTTTATAGCTCTTTTATTGCTTGACAATGGAAAAAAAGTTGAACATTTCACGTTTTTTATAAGTCGAACCACAATATTTAAATATAAATAGCAATACAGATTATTTTTTTAGTTCAGGAAGTAGATACTATATTTCTTAAGCTATCTCCAAAATTTTAAGTAAATTAATTGATAAATATCTAAATCAGATGATTTTTGCTTTATATTTACTTTTAGATAATACAAAAGGTATTTATATCAATTAAAAATATTTCTTTTACCTATTATATTTTTGTTTCATATATATTTTTCATCTTTTTTAATTAAAAAATATAGCTATTTCAGAGCATTTTTCAAAAACATTCATCACCAGCGTAGTCACAGAAGTAGTCGTTTTCATAAACCATCACTATATTAACGAAATTTCTGGAGTTTTTTTTCTCACAATATTTATGGTTATAATTAGTAAAACAATAAACGCAGTGTTTTAATTTCATAATGCCAAATAAACAGCATAAAAAATCTTCAGTCAGCATCTTCTCCCGTAAAATCTCCACTCTTCATCAATCATCCTTCGGGAATGAAAAATATAATATGATTCCTTTCCAATAAATTGATTGAATTGATAAATTTAAGAAAAAATATTATTAGTCTCAATTTAAAGAAATAACAATGAGACCGTTTTAACCAATGATCATTTAGTTGGTAAAGTATTATTTTTAATAGTTCAATAACAAAAAATTACTTTAATTCAGTTATTATATGAAAATCTATTCATTAGTTTCTATCCAACAGTTTTAATTGAAACTACGACATTAAGTAAGAATTTCAAACTAGTTTGAAGAACACAAAATATTATACTATGGAATTATTTTTTAAATTTAATCTTGGTAACTTTTAACCTTTAAGTTATTTCATAATTTTATAAAAATAAAAATGAAAGTAATTTTGCTATAATTTAAAAGAAATATTTTGCGAAACAAGGAAATAACAAATATCTTGATCTTTAAATTTAAAATAATCATTTTTTATCATTCTATAATATCAACAGCATTTGAGAAACTAATTTAAAAAGCCATTGCCATTAAATAAAATGATGAAATTATTTTAAGACTTTCTTTTGCCTTTCTATTTCTTCTGCCATTTTTAATAGATTTTTTAATGAAAATATCCAATTTAGAACTATTTAATTGCATCTTACCATAAACTCCAGCATTTTTAATTTACTTTATACACTTCGAAAAAAAACGCAAATATGAAAGGAATAAATATCAACTAGCATATTAAAAAAAGTATAAGTATCTTCGGCAATTTATTTTATGAGTCATAAAAAACTTTGCCAAAACACATAAGCGCACACAAGTTCGAAATAAAAAAAATTCAATTTTTGCAGATGAAAGTCTTTTCTTTTCATAATTTCAATTTCTTACACAAACTTTGAAATCTTGCCAACTCGGCTGCGCATTTCTGACGTCATATTCCGTCGCCAACTCTACCCTAACTTTATTTGCTTGTTTATCTTATTCCTGAGTTCTTTTCATAAAAATGAAGGTGCATCATTAAAATAATTGCAACGCTAAGCACAAACGCCAGTTTGGATTTGTCACAGAAGCGCCAAGCGGTGTAAAAAATGATTACTCTCCCTTTTCCGAGCGTAAGTTTCAGTTGATGCGCGCGTTTCAGCATCATTTGCGCTGGGAAGGAAGTACGAAAAATGACGTTGTTTGTCATCTTGAGTAATCTTAAGCACTTTGTTCCCTGGATATCTTAGGGGGGATTTTATGTCAACATTTAGACGGGGAGATACCGGTTAACAAGTTTAAATAATGGTCTTTTGTCCGGCGTAAGTACATTTTCCGGGCAGTTGAATTCGTTTTTCCTATTATGAAGGGAAATCTGGATCCATTTGTCATCGACTGCCGACTCCTACGTACCTAACAAGTGGTATGACTTATGGCTCAGATTTGATATGTTTTTTGCTGAATAACAATAAAGGATTCAAAAAAGTCCCAGACACACTGTAATTTTATCCTTTACCAGCCGCAACTGGGGATCAAATAAATCAATGGTTTATTGATTTGGCAAAATTTCAATCGAATCTTTTAGAACTAATTTAGTCTTCTTGGTTTAATTTTCAAATTTCAATCGTTGATGGTAACAAAATTCATATTATTTCACTGCGTTCTCTAATTTTTCAACATTTAATTTAGATTGTGAATTTTAATTTTAAAGAGGAGTTGGTTAAACTTACTAATTCCGCAACATACTAAATGAATCGAAACACCTTCATAAATATTATAAGCATAGAAAGGGAATCCTTAACAATTAAAACTTTAAAAGTCATCATGATTTAAATGTTATATCGATGATTTATTCAATAAATTTCTAACCAAAAAAATCTGCACCAGTAATATCTATCATATTAAAATGCGAAAGAAAAATACGACACTTAAACTATAAAAAAGTTTAAAATAGATCGAATTTTAAATTTTTTATGTCATTGCTTATTAACGATAACATTTCTGTAATTATCACAGTAATGAGAAATTTTATTACAAATACGCTTACGAAAGTTATAAATGAAATCTGCTAAGCATATTTCAATGTATCATGTCCGAGTATCATTTCTTGAACGACCAAGCACCACGTGCTCGTGCAAGTGAAATTATATTTTTATTCATTTTAATTGTTTCGTCGAATGAGTCATTTTAATATTGTAAACGATAAAAAAAACTTTGTCTCGCATTCATTGATTAAAAAAAATATCATATCACCTATTTATTTAATTTCATAGAATCACGCTCTCAAAATTACATTTTTTCTAGGTTTTATTTGCTGTAGTCATTAAATTATTCTTTTAAAATCAGAGCTTTTGTAAATGCGATGGCAATGCCTTTTCAAAAGCTAATATTTTGAGATGCACGTGCAGATAATAAAATGTTTATTTTTCGCCTATGGAGTTTTGTTGGCGCCAAAAGCTTCATCCCCAAAACAACATCATGTTCTGACATGATATAAATGTATTCAATACTAGTCATGTTTTGTGAACATTTTGCTTAGGGCGGTATTTTAAATATTTAATATTATTTAAACCTTTTATATCTAAATTTATGTTCATGAATCTGTCATGGTCTGAAAGTCATGATATTTTAACTATGTTAGTTTGGTTAATTGTTTACAGGAAACTTTCTAATATAGATCAGACCCATAACGGCATAAAACTATAAAAAATGTAAATATCCGACTCATCTTTATTTGGAATCTCGCGTAATGCATCTTCACATTTATTCATCTTGAGTCAATATTCACAAATTTTCTCTCATTTTACTACGTGGAATGGTATTATAACATGAAAAAAGAACACAGCATTAGAAATTATATATATGAGATCTGAGCAAAATGATGTTAAAAATGCTATATGTAGTATTCGTGATGCATGGTTTGAGAAATGGGAATTTACAGATCTATCACCTAGTAATATTATAATTTACATTCAAATTTACAAAAAATTGGTAGTTTTACTGATCAGTTATGCTGTTAAAATCAAAGTATATAGAAAGTAATTAAAAGTTTGTAAATATAGGAATACATTTTTTTCTAAAAAATAAATGAGTGCAAGGGAATGTTGTTTAAGACATTTCAAATACTCTCTACAAGATGTCAACAAACATCGAGAGAGAGAATTTTAATCCTAAATAGTTTGCATCTTTTGCAAGTATATACCTGTGGCATGAGGCGTTGATTATAATTATACCAAAATAAGTGTGAGACGAAGATATATAAGGTCTTCCTTTTTTTCCTGCTTAGGGCAGTTATTAGATTTTAATTAAAAAATATGCTTTAAATTTTAAATTTTCAGAAACTTGCTTCACTTCTTACTTCTACTTCGCGTAATGTTTAGATTGCTTTGGTTTTAAACTTTCTTAAACGTTTACTTTTCCAAGATGAAACGCACGAAATTGAAAGAAAAATTCTGCCAAATAGACTTTAAAAACTATCGCTGATAAAGTATAAAAAATTATTAAATAAAAATTACATATTTTGCTTCTTTTTTATATAAAATATATTAATCTAAAATACTAGATAAAAGTTTTAATTTTGTGTAAAAATGAATAAATTAGTAATTAATTGTAACAAATCGTAGTATCATAATTCAAATTTGTTTTGTAAGTAAGATATAAAGATTGTTTTATAAGTAATATATAATTAAAGTCGTATATGGAATTTATCAATTCCATATACCAAAACATGGTATTAATTCTATTTACCAATTAAATATGCCAAAATATAGTCATAATTATATTTACCAATTTCATATACCAAAATATGATCATAATTCCTTGTACCAAATCTAGCTCAATTCGTTTTTGAGTTTTCGTATTCATAGACCGACACACATAATGACAGTAATAGGTTTTACGAATTCTGGGTAGTCTGAAAAGTGGAGATTCATCAAAATCTCGAGTTCGAATTTTTTCATGATTACAATACAAACACTGTACTTCGTGTACGATAGCTCAAAATCTCTAAGCCAGTTTTTCTCAACTTGGGACACGTACACCCAGTGGATTGTATGTGGAAGTTATATGTGAATTGTGTTTTCTTTTTGTCGTGAAATATTAAGAAAAGAAAAATATAATAGTGGCATGGACATAGAAAGATGGGACATAAGAGAAAGGAAGTCATGTTTGGAGTATGTAAAGCAATGATGATATATAAAGGGACAACGAAAGTAAAAAAAAAAAACGTTGTAAAACGTTTTCTCAACCGTTTTGCAGTTTTAAAATTTCAAATGCTCATGGGGGAGGTCAAGAGGGAAGACCAAACTCAAGAAAGAGAATTTTTCAGTTCCCTTTTTTAAAGGTTAAAAAGAATATTCGCATAAAATTTTAAAAACTACAAATTTTGTTCCTATTTGCTGCAAATCCACGCAATCCACTGGATTTGCAATTTAAATTCAGTTGATTGCGTGGATGATTATCTTCAAATTGAAAAAGCTATCAGAATAATATTCACACAAATTTCGAAATAAAATAGTAAGGTTCAAAAGAATGGCAAGAGAAGAAAATGAATTAAAAGAAAATGCATTAAACCTGTCAAGGTCAAGACTTAGCAAATAACCCTTGGTGTTCTCTCATTTTCCATATTATGCATGTCCATCCTAAGGAATAAAATCATTCATACTGATTTACTTGAGTATTTGAAAAGAATAATGTATTATATTCAAATTGTCATAAAAATTTTCAGTTAGTTTTAGGCTGATTTATTAACAAAGATGATTTGTAGTATATTGCCAATTTTTGATTAATTGTATTTTAATCACTCGTCTTATCCACGTATATTTTGTAGCTGCACTGAACAATTCTTTATCGAGTACACAAACTTAGGACAACCAAAAAAACCACGAGAAGGATACTTCACCCCACTCTAGAACTTTCTTCATTTGAAACACCGGAATGCCGCAAAAGAATTAGCAAGAATTATAATTGAGCATCATGGACATTACCAGCCACATACAACCTTTCCCAAAGGAGGTATATTCCGTCGTTAGTAAGGGCTAATAATAATCGTTAGTAAGGGTGTTATCATTGAACCATTTCTGTACCAACAAGGGAAGCTAGAATTAATCACAATACAGGAAGATTCTTATTCTTTGTTTTGAAGAGCCTACTAATTTTTGATATATGTACTTTGATCAAAAACCAATAGAGGTCAGACATATATGCAGCAGCGGAGATTTGATTTTCAGGAAATCATCAAAATATTCTAGAAAAAAAAACTGTTTTATTGTACAATTCAAAGTATTTAGAAAATTTAAGTTTCTGAAATGCTGTTTCAGAAAACGTTTTGTCTAAATGCGATTCGCATAAATATTTTTTCTTTTCGAAATTCCACTCTCAAGATGATGCTGGTTCCCTTGTTGAAGCATCATATAATGCTACTTTTCTCTCTCAAGTAAGAAGTAGACCGTGGCAAGTTGTAAGTTGAATGTGATGAAAATCCCCAGACTTTTATTGTCACTGAATTAACTGTTATATTCAAACAAATGTATAGTATTTCATTGCAACCGTATTGTGTCTAAATATACATGTATTTCTATATGTCCAAATACGCTTCATATATAGAGAGATATTTGTGTATGTCCTAATATCCTTCATACATTGATATATTCGAATATGTTCAAATATGCTTCATATAAGAATATATCCCTATATATTCAAATATGCTTCGTCTACATATACATTCATATATATCCAAATATACTTCGTAGATCCATATATTCATATATGTTCAAATATGCTTCGTATATCCACATATTTGTATATGTCCAAATATACTTCAGACAAGAAAATATTCATATATACCCAAATCTGCTTCGTATATACACACATTCATATGTATTTAAATCTGCTTTGCACATGCATGTATTCGTATATGTCGAAATATGCTTCAAACATACATATATTCTTATATGTCAAAACGAGTTATATATAAGCATAAATTCATATGCATTCAAATATACTTTGTATATATCTACATTTGTATATATCCAAATATGCTTCGTACATACATATATTCTTATATGTCCAAATATGCTTCATATATCTAAGTCAAAATGAGCTTTGCATAAGCATATATTCGTATATGACCAAATATGCTTCATATATATATTCTTATATGTTAAAATGAGCTTCAAATAAGCATATATTCGTATATAACCAAATATGCTTCGCATATCCATGCATTTATATCTGTCTAAATATGTTACCTATATACATATATTCGTATATGTCCAAATCTGCTTTGAATATACATGTATTCGTATGTATCCAAATATGCTTCATCCATGCACATATTCTTATATTCCCAATTGGGCTTCATATAAGCATATATTCTTATATATCCAAATATGCTTCGTATACCCATATATTCGTATATGTTCAAATAGGCTTCATACATACATATATTCGTATATGTCCAAAGGTACTTCTTATAAGCATATATTAGTATACATCCGAATATGCTTCGTATATACATATACTCTTATATGTCCAAATATTGTTCTTATATCTATATATTTGCCTATGTTGAAATATACTTTGTATTTTTTGATATTTCGCTATCCAGAAAATTTTACAGTGTCAAAATAAATCGATATTTCTCACGATATGTCTGGAATATCTTTCAAAATCTTAAACCGTAAACTCAATAAACAGAAGCAATTCATTTTTCTTGCTCCTCTAGAGCATTCCTGAATTCTGGTAACTTTTGGAGCGGAAGTGTCCTATCTCTAAAGCTCCTTGCGGAAGAAAACATTTAAAAGTAACTGTAGACACATTCCCTCACTTCCGGAATGGATGAAAAGAACACATTGCCGTTGACATCTTCAGCGCTGTGCACATAGTCTCGAAATTAGCTGTTCTGGAGAAAATTCTTTGCAGTTTCCTCACATCCCGTTCAGCGGAGTAATTAAAGCGGACACCAACCGGGGGTGTCTCTAGGGATTATCAATAAAGAGGAGAAGAAGGGGGAAGGGGGTATTTAATTATTCCCTCCAAGAACGGTGCATCGGAGGTGCCACGGGGTTGGTTACTCGCTCCCATTCTATTTTCTCCGTTCATTTAAAGCCCTCCTGAAGAGTAATTGAGGAAATCATTACTAGGTAGTGAATTAGTAACTTCATGCGGTGGAACTGTCGTGAGTGAATTATAAAGTTGTAAGTCGAATCTGAAAGGTCTTTAACATTCTATTTACTAAAAGGAGAATTGTTAATTATGTCATTGAAAAATGAAATTTATTTTGTGTTTAATCCTTTATTTAACGATAGAAATTATGAGAAATATATTTTTTTCTCTTTACAAATAGAGATTTTTAAAAATGGAAACAACGAAGTGTATTAAATACAACAATTGTAGATAATTTAAGAATAATTTAAATATTTAAGTTTTAACCCCTTAGTTGAACTTATCTTTTCTTTTTCAATTTTTTAAAGTAAGTATATTGTTCTGTAGTGAACCATCAATTATATGGCAGCATACTAATTAAAAAATTTAATTAAGAATATTTTGATTAGAGATTAAAATATAATATAGAAGATTCTAAAATAAATTAGATTACATTTAATACCAACTGATAGCACTGATAACTGATAATGCTAACTCTTACTTGGACTCTAGATACTTTAAATGTAAAAACTTATTTTGTAAAAATTATTAAAGCACACATAATTTTGTTTATTATATCCTCCACTTAACTAACTGCACATGGATCTTGATAAATAGTCTTTGCTTGATAATGCAGAGCTCTTGGAGTTCCGTTTTTTTAACGATCTAAAAAATGCAAAAGATTTGAAAAAGAAAATGCAATAAGTTTTTATAAAGAAGATCAGAATCTTATTTTCAATGCATTTCTAATACATCTGCGTCAAATTAAAAAAATAATGAAAATTTCAGAAAAAATTACATGAAAGGACTTTGCTATCACAGAATGGTAGAATTTTAAATTTCAAAATGCTATTAAAATATTTCTTGTAAAGTATTTGCTCCCCATTACTGCAGAAAAATTTAGGGAATATTAATTCGAAATTATGTACTTTGTGAAGCTGGTTTGAGCATGCATATTTGGTTGAAATGAGCCTAGTCGTCTAGGAGAAAGCATAGAGTATAGATGCACAGGACTTTTATGCAACACATGGCTAGCATATAACCATAGCATAATTTTATTTATATTAAGACATATACAACCCAAATATATTGCATAAATTATTATTTGCAATAGATTTAATCTAAATCTAAAATAAAAATCTCTTCATCTAAATTGCGGCAATATCAAAAGCATAAAAAATTAAAACACGACATCAAACAGTCCATCATGCGCCAGAACAGAAATGGGCCAATTTAATAACAGCATTAAATATGTGTTGCCCATAGTTCACAGAAAATCGATCTTAAAAGCTTAAAATTGAAAAGCCGATCACATACAGCTTGCGAAAAACGGACAGGAAATAGAAGAATAGAAGATCGCGTGAAAGATTTTCCACCCATCTAAAACATTTGCTCGCTCTCGGTCGCCCCACCCCCGCCACGACTCGTAAACAGCCCATTTTCGCGAGCGACACGAAAAGCAGAACATTTTTACAAACGCCCGATGACACTAATCGAAAATCGAAGAACGCCCGAATACAAAAGCTGCTCAGGACTTGATCTCGTAGCTAGATATGTCTCAGACACCAAGAGAGGGATACGTGGGTCGATAAAAATGAGACATCAAATCCCCATCTTCTTGTGTTATTTTCTAAACTAATTTCTACTGGGTCTTATGAAATTTTCATATGATATAATCAAGGATAACATTAATATTATCTGTTGGCAGTGGCTGATTTCCGATAAGAACTTACCAGAGAGCCGTATAAGGCTGCTGGAACTACAGGAGGACAACAAACACAGAAATTAAAAAAATACTTTTAATTCATTTATCAAAAAAGTTATTTAAAATATGCAAACTCTATTAGTTATAAAATATTACGACTATAGTATAGGATCACATAAAATTATTTGCATAATTGTTAAATAAATATAATCTTTAATAAAAATTATTTTAATGTTATGTTTGCTTTAATTTTTATTTCCTTATCATGTTATATAATAATTAAATCTTTAGATTTATATGCAAGTTAGCCAATAACTAATAATTCGGATTACCATTTTTCCACGAATTTTACTACAAAATTACGAATTTTATTTAAACAAATAATTATAAAATAAATTTATAAAAAGAATATTTTTTTATAAATTTGCTAAAATAATAAAAAATCTGGTGTACGTATGTTAATCTTAACAAAAGAAAATGATGTTTACTGTCGTTATTTGTGACATTATATTGCGATTGTTATTGAAATTTACGAAGTTATCATGCTATTATTTTTAACTCATTTGTCTTAATATATTTAAGTCAACACGTAGCTTAAACCAGTTTGAAAAACCAATACTGGCAAAAGAAGGTCAACCTTTTAAAAACTCATATGCTTTAAAAAACCATACATAATAATAATGCAACACTGGTATAGACAGGTATATATATATATATATATATATATATATATGCGATTTAAAGATGTTTCGGCATATTGCCATTAATGCCATTCCCTACGCGATTTCGAGCTTCAATTATTCGTTGCCTTCAATTATTCAAAAACACCTAACGAAAATAACATCATGTCTTCATATGATAGTAAATTATTAGCCTAAATCATTGATTAAATAAAAAAAGTAAAACACAAAACTAAGTAATATAAAAGGTTTATGTTTTATACTAAACATTTAAAACATAAACATTTTGTGGTCAATTATTAAGAATGATATATACTCTATCCAGTATACAAAATGCCTATATACCTTATCTAGGACCTTATACCAAGGAACCTATATACCTTATCTAATACTGTGTATTTATTATGCGAGCATAATTTAATATTTTAATGGATTGACAATGTTATAATTTGAATGTACAAGAATATATTAAGCAAATATAATGAAGCGGTAATGAAAAATTATTTTATACTGTTTATTGAATTGAATATTTAATCCCTTCATTATTAATCTCAATCCTATCTCATATAGTACAAATAATAAAATAAAAAAAATTCCCTCAGCATCAAAATATTCTAAATTGAGATTTCACAAATAACTGTACATTTTTCAGACTCGTCTTAACTTGCAAAGACCCAATCGTGGAAAGATTTTTGTACTGATATTGGTTCACAACCCTGGACTATTCTATATAAGATTGCCCGTGGCAAACATAAAAATCAAACAGCTCTAACAACTGTTCAAACTAGTAGTGGAGGTTATACTACGGATTTCGATGAAACTGAATACTCTTGCAAACCAATTTGTTCCATTTGATGATAGGAAATTGGATTTGCCGCATCATACTAGACTGAGGATACTCGTGGATAGTCCTATGAGCACTCTGGACGACTTAAACTTTTCCGAGAAAGAGATAAAATCTGTCATTAGTAATATGAACCCTAAGAAATCTCCCGGAGAAGATGGAATATCTAGTAAAATCATTTCTGAAGTGTTTGAGAGATTTCCTAAATTTGTTTCTGCAATTTATAATGAATGTTTATTAAGAGGAGTCTTCCCACGGGCTTGGAAACACTCTTGTATTCGATTTTTTACAAAACGTGGAAAGGAGTCATCTCTCGAGCCTTCAAAATTTAGACCAATAAGTTTACTCTCTGTCAGTGGAAAAGTTCTTGAAAAATTACTTATAGAAAGAATTATGCATTATTTATACTCAAATAACAAATTAAGCCCAAAACATTATGGATTTACTCCCGGTAAAAGCACCACAGATGCCATCATTAAGGTAACTAATTTTGTGAAAGAAAAATTAGCAAAAAATTTACAGGTTCTTGGTATTGCTTTAGATGTCAGGGGAGCGTTTGATGCTGCTTGGTGGCCCGCTATTTTGAATCAACTCAGAGAGTTTAATTGCCTCCAAAATTTGTATCTTCTTACAAAAAGTTATTTTTCAGATCGTTCAACTTGCCTTCGCACCTTAACAAGTTGCATAAGAAAAATAGTCACCAAGGGCTGCTCGCAAGGCTCTTGTGGTGGTCCGGGTTACTGGAATATTTTTTATGATTCTTTGCTTAGATTGGACTTTCCTAGGTGTGCTGAAGTTGTGGCATTTGCAGATTACCTTTTCTTGCTGATTAGTGCCAAGACTGAAACTGAACTGGAGGCGTATGGTAATATATGTGTGTCAAAAGTTCTGGACTGGTCTAATAAAAACAAGGTTACATTTAATTCTGGAAAAACAAATATTATTATTTTCTCTAAGAAAAGAAGAATAAATGACATAAATATTTATATGGACCGCAATTTCTTAAAAAGGTTTAGTGAAATGCGTTACCTTGGTGTGATCATTGATAGAAAACTTCGTTGGAAAGCACATATCACTGACTGGTTCAAAAAAGTTAGCGTTGTTCTAAATTCGATAGCAAGAATGGCCAGAGTAACCTGGGGTATTGGTTCAAAGGCTCTAAAAATCATTTATGAAGAAGCAATAATACCTTTGATGACCTACGCATCGCAGGTTTGGGTCGACGCCTTGTCCTTTGAATACAACAAACGAAGGTTAAAGACGGCTCAAAGATTAATTGCCTTGAGAATAATCAAGGGCTTTCGTACGATTTCTCATGAAGTGTCTTGCGTTATCGCGGGCATTATACCAATCTATTACAGATTGGTATAATGCCCGCGATACTATAGCATAAAACTGAAACCTCAGAATGACTTTACTATAGCATAAAACTGAAACCTCAGAATGAAATAGAACCGGAACTCACCCCTGATCACTGGATACACCCTGCAAAATTTATTTATCTCAAACAAGATATTAATAAGGAGCATTGCATAAAATTTTTTACTGTTGGTAGCAAAATAAATAATAGTACAGGTTGTGCTTTTGTAATTTACCATGATAATACCGAAATTAAAGATAAGGAATTTAAATTACATTCTAATTGTTCTAATAATCAAGCAGAGGCTTATGCTATCCTACAGGCTCTAAATTGGATCTCTTCTTCTGACAATTTTTTAATAGGAACTTTAATATCTATACTGATAGCCAAATATTTATATTTAACCTTCAGAATAAAAAATGCCATTCGGAAATAATAGAAAAAATTCGCCATGTACTTTTAAGTTTATATGAGAAAAATTATAATATTGGCACTCAGTGGATCAGGGGTCACGCAGGAAATCGTGGGAATGAAAGAGCAGACGAGCTTGCCAAGTCAGCGGCTCAATCAGACCTTCAAATCTGTTATAAAAAGGTTCCAAAGAGTTTTGTTTCAAGACAGATACAGGAAAAAATTGTCGACTTGTGGCAGAAAGACTGGCTTTCTACTCAAAAGGGGAAAATAACTAACAGATTTTTTCCATCTGTTCAAGAAAGTTTAAAGCAAAACCTTAATCTCTCATTTATACTCACCCAAATTCTATCTGGACA
>JAOUZG010028144.1:800671-938273 GCA_026289955.1 Argiope argentata
TATATATATATATATATATATAAACGACTGTATATCTTCTTACTTTAAGTAATACATTAATGTTTTTCTCAAATAATCTTGTAATCATCTCTAGCTATGATAACTCAAAAGGTTTTTGAGTTAGACTAATGTAACTTGGTATGCGATTTGTACAATAAATTTGAATTTTTCTATCAAATTCTATATGAAAATCCTTCGTCGTAACCATTAAATATATAAACTTAGATGGGTTAAGTCTGATACCCGATATATATATTCGAAATGCAGATCCATATCAGATTTTCATCTAATCGATTAATGAATTGACCATCTGTCGGCCAGTACATTAACATGCATTAAAAAGCGATTACTCAAAAATGTAGTGATTTGTATAGATGGTATTTGATACGTGATTGTATTGTAAAAATTATATTTCTATTTAGCTGTATTCTTCTGTTGAATCAATGGCGAAAAAGCATCCAAAATACAGCACTCGATGTTTTTTGCAAAACCTAACATTCATAGTGTTAACGGTCTTGTGGATTAAAAGCTTTTTAGTGAGTATATCAAAACGTTTTTGAGAGACTATTTCCACTAGTTAGGATAGAACTTTAGCACGATTAAAGAAAAATGATTTAATTGGATGTTTGTTAACTTGGTTAAAGATAGTAAACGTTTATGACCAGCGTTCTAAAAATTAGATTAACATGTATCATTACCAGTTCAAGAGAAATGATTGAAATAACAAATAAAAATCAATTTATAGATTTTGTAACATCAACATACAAAAATTCTAATTTGAACTATTTCTTCCCATCACTTGTAAATTGGGTTAATTTCTGGATTTTTATGAAATTTTAATATTTTCACTTGGTTCTAATAACAGAAGGCTTTTTTCACGATTTTCTTCTTTTTAATAAATGAGTGCTTTTTGTGAGTGTGTTTGTGTAAAGACTACCATTATGGTATTTCACACGCTGATGAGTCCACTCTCTTCGGAAATAACTGCTACCTCAGCTAGCTTAAGATTTATAATGTCTTAATGCGTTTATGTGTTCATATATTCTCTTCCCAATTCCTGCGTTCCTGTTCTAAGTCCTGTAGAATCTTATCTGTTAGGAACTCAATACAGAAATTTTAAAAAGCATTTAAAATTGCATTATTTTCTTTAATACCATGAAGATAATAAAGAAGTTATTTTAAGATATTTCTCTATCTCTTGTTGTAAGAAAGATATATTTAGATAAATTATTAATGAATATTGCTTGGACGCTACATCAGTGACCACTAATTTTGGCAATGCACTTCTCGATCATTTGGGTGCAGACTAGACAATAAAATTAAGGATTCTAGAAAAAAATTTGACTTTATATCTAGTGAGAGATCTAGAGATTCTTCAAGAAAATCTCCCATGCTCTCAAGAAAAGACGAGGTGTTTACATAAGGATGAATGAACTTCTAGGAAAAATGATCACAGAATGATAATTCTAATGGTTACATTGAGTTGGCCTAATTAGTAATTCACTACATACTTCTGCTACTATATGTTCAAGCACTATTCTTTGTTCATAACTAATCTATAGTTTGTTTAGTTGTGCTTCGAATATTCCGTGGAATAAAATAACGTTTTCGATTGTCCAAAAGTTGCAATGAAGGGAAGATGGCTGAGAATGTAAAAAAATAAAATGCTTAAGGCTGCTTGGAAAACTACTTTGCTGTCTGGTTTCGATTAACATACCGGAGACAATCTCAAGGGAAATAAGAAAATAGATTTCCATCAAATCATTAATATGTTTACAGAAAAATTGTGATTAAAGAATGTATCCACAACAAATCAATGTTGTTGATTGGCAGATCATTTGATTAGGCTTTTGTGGAAAATTTGGAATATTTAATTAAGAAAACACGTTGTTGTAATCAAAAGTCAAATAATTCTTTAAAGATATCTCAAAAAAGTAGATAAACAAGATTAAACATAGAATTAGAAATCATTCCTGGAATAAATAACTAAATGATAAAAAATTTTGATACTCATTTTTGTTGAAAGCACAAGCACGATATCAGCATTCATAATCTTGAATACCAATTTTTTCATCAGAAAAATGTCGCTTAATCTTGGCAGGTAGGCTAGTGTGTACCGGAAACGTTCAAAAGTGGCTGGAAACGTGTTGAAAATGTTACGAAAATGTGTGGTGAATGTAATAAGCTTTTAGAATTGAAGAGCATTAAGTAATCTACAAAGCATTCATGTGTTGTGTTGACAACCTATGCTGTCAAAATTTTTAAATGCGTGAGCACTATTGGATGCTAGATCCTCACAGTTGACACCTTTAACTGCAACTCCCACATCGTCACATTTTCCTTAACAATGGAGGAAATTTATTGCGTGCAGTTCCTTTGTTAAATGAAAAGTTCAACGTAATTGTAAATCAAAATCATCGAAATTTGGAACGAATGCATATATCATTTGATTTTGGTATATTCTCATAGAAGTGTGTAATCGTGATGTTTAGTCGACATTGGTGACGTCTGCGAAAACGATTGGCGAGATTGACCACAGCTATTAGGATTAATTTATTTTTTTAAAGATATGATTGAGGAAAGATTTTGTTGTGGAAGGAAAAAGTATGGTCGTGTTTTGATTTAATTTTAAATAGATATTTCTTAAGTATGAGAGGTGTGTGTTTTTAAATATGTGTTTATTAAGAATTATAACATATTCGTCTCATTACAGTAACGTTCTGTATGTGCACGAAAACAAGCAATTGTTTTCAACATGAAATTTATGTAAACGTCAAAATGAAACTATATAACACTTTAGATTCATAATTAACAATTTATTTCTATATGGATTATAGCAATATAAATTATCTACAATTAATATTTTTAATTGCTTTTAATTATTATAGAAATGCATTGAAATATAAAATTAAACCTTTTACAAATTCTTTTGGTATTAGATGGATTGAAAAATGTAGATTTTTGCTAGATTTTTAATATTTAACATTCATTTAGTTTCTTTTCATATAGAAAATTTAATCATTGGAATGGTATTGAAATCCGTTCCATTTTACTTAAATTTAAAATTTCAAAATCAATGGGTAATTTGTTAGCCAAGATGTTCTTATGATAATTTATGTGCGCCATTTTATGATGCAATATTTACATAATTTGATAATCAAATTATATAAAAACATAAATTTTTAAATAAAATTAAAGTTTTTATCTATTTAGATGTGAAGATATTTTTTCACATCTAATGAGCATAGATCAACGTTTTACACTCATGCCCATAAATTAAGGGGAATTCAGAGTCATTTAAAAATTGAACATAAATATATCATCCGTAAAATGACTACATACATCTTCAAAAATCATATAGAAATTGCTGGAAGCCTCCACAAGACACCAATAGTACGTCACAATGACGAGAGTATAAGAGAGCGTTGCATAAGGAATACAGGCAAAGAAATAAAAATGTTCTCAAGTTCTTTATAAGCATTTGTGTGCAATAACTGTATAATTATACGACAAAGGACGTGTTTGGATGATTCTTTAAGTGGTAGAATTATCGGGCGTCTAGAATGTAGGCGTACCCTGCTGGAAGTATCCGAGGAACTTGAAATAACAAGGAGTGTCATTTCCAGGCCTTGGCAACGCTTCTAATATGATGGTTTTTGAGTAGGCATTACAGCACAGATATCCCCTGAGTTACAATGCTAATTGAGGATCAGTATTTAGCAGTTACTACCAAAAGAAATAGACTGGGCACAGCATCAGACCTGTCTCGACAGCATTCTTCAGTCCCTTGTACGGCAGTTTCCAGACAGACCGTTAAGCAGACTCTTAGGACAAATTAGTCTATATGTTCGTAGAACTGCCAGATGTGTTCCACTTATTGTAACTCACTGTCACCTGCGGTTAGCTTGGTGTAGAGAGCATTCAATGATACCGCAATAGTGGTCTCTTGTGATGCTTTTCGACGAATCCATGTTTAGCTTACAGTATTGATCACTTGGGGAAAAATCATTTTGGGTTTTAGAATTGGCCTGTATTTTCAAAATGGAACCACGACTGGCCAAATTTATTGGAACTTCCTTCTAGAACAAAACGTAGGCCTTTTCAGAAGGCCATGGGAGCAGAATTCTTTTTTATGGATAACAACGCCCGTCCTCATTGGAAAAACATCAAAAACAATTGTCTTCGTTAGTAGAATATCACCCATTTGGACTGGCCAGCAATTTCACCGGATTTGAATCCATTAGAGCATGTATGGGGTATGCTTGGTCCACGAGTTACAGACCGTCAACCACCTCTCACATGTCTACTGGAACTTTGTAGAGCATTGGTTAGTGAGTGGTGTAATATTTCTCAAGATCAGATCGATAATTTGATTCTCAGAATGCCAGGCGTTGTACGGACTATTTTGCATCGTCTGAGAAACATATTATGCTTTAACCATCATACCAAAGATGTAATATTGATGTATGTACATTTTTTTTGTAATTTGCTGCAGGAAATAAAAAATTGCAATTTTTTATTGATGATATCAAACAAATAGCATCTTTTTTGCTCTTTGCCTTTTTTTTTTCATAAATAAATGTTACAAATAAATCACATTTGCTTAGCTTCAAACTCTTTCGTTTTTTGAATTACATTATCCTTAATTTATAGATATGAGTAAAATTCTACTCTATTAAAAATACTTTTTGAAGAATTGTTCAGTATTTAACTTACAAGCCACAATTGCCTTCAAGAAATACTTAAAATTATATCAAAATTAAAAACTAAGTAGTTGATATTTACAAAAATTAAATAAAAATGTTTTCATAAATTCTGTAGAAAAAGCATATCATTCAAAGAAGTAATACCGAAAATATTAGTTTCCAACTAAACTTTGGCGAAAGATATTCGATTATGTACCAACTGTCATTAAATTTTTCTTATTACTTGTAAGCGATTATTTACAAATCAATAAGTAGTTTTGTAAACTTTTAGGAAGGATTTTTTATGAGGCTTAGTAAAAGAGACTATATTTCAAAAATATCAATTTGAAATTGAATTTCCCTTGAATGATTTCGACGAAATGTATTTTGAACAATAAAATTGAGAATTTTATATTTACACATTTTTGAAAACTCCCAAAGCAAATGGCCTTTTTCTTCTATGAAATAAATGAAAAAGCATTAGTTTTCTAACGAGAATAACTATACAATCATGAATCATGAATATTTTGATCCATTTTCAATTCCTTGCTAGACAAATTTGAGTACAATAACTAATTGTAAAATTGTGGGAGATTAAATATTTTCTTCTATTATATTTTGCGGGAGTGACTATATCACTAAACGTTTAGCTTGGAGCTGATATTCCAACGCATAACTGCGTCGAATTGCAGTTCCGATGAATACAGAACTCAGTGTAATCTCTTACCCAGAAAAATGCAATTTGCGAGCTTCCAGCTATGATAATAATTAATGTTCCTGAAATGTAAATAGCTTCTGTTTGCCCCGTTTTATAACATCCCATTAACTAAGTTTAATTTCTAGACAAGTTTTAAATGCCATTCATCACATTACAATTTCATTAAACAAACCTTCGGATCCATTAACATCTGTTTAGTAATTGTGACAGTGACATATTTTAATGACTTGCCCTAGGAATTGGAATACACCCACCCCTCCCCCTCTTCCTCCTTCTTGCCTTCGTTCGTGCCATTAGACGTGACTCTCATGCAAATTTTGTGACGCAGCCGTAATAAAACAATCTGAATGTTTAACAATTTATGATCTAATTTTAGAGCCTCCACCATATGAACAGCGGTTAATAAATTATTTTGGGGCATTGGTCAAATGTCACGCGAACTAACCAAGGCTATCCGGACCCAAGGGACAGTACAAAATATGGACAGATTCTTTATTTAAACTGTATCTATCCATTGAGGTTGCTTCAAATTCCGCTTTTATCTTTCGCGCAGATAGTAGCAGCTCTTTAGTATTCAAAAGGCGCCTTGCTTCATAGAAGTACTTCACTTTTATTAATTAATCCCTCGTCAACTAGAATGGGAACTTTGGACGTGAAGAAGCCAAGTTGGATGATAATGATCTAATTAAATTTATAGCATTAATGAATCTTTTATGCTTTCGGTAATTTGCCACACAAATAACTCAAAAAGTGAAATAACTAATTTTACTCATAAAATAAGGCTTCTTTGCATAATTAGACAAAACAGGATGTTTCAAAAACTGTGGAAACACATGACAAAATCACTATGTAAATTAATAACTCATAAACAGAAAAGTTATTATGGCATTTAAAATGCAGGGTGATTCATGTTGAATGGGACGAAAAGAGAACAGTAGTATGAATTCTGTATAAGATTTATTTAGCAGAACAAAATTTATTCTGAAATTACAATCATACAAGTTTTATCTGGCAACAGCGAAAATTCTTCTAGAAACGAAATTGCCACTGGACGCCTTTAGCAGAAAAAGTTTCACCATCGAAATGATCACAATGACATCATCCATGGAGGAGAAGGCATTATGTGTTTGGATGATTAAGATACCGACATATCGAAATTTTGTTCAAAATGAGTTTCACGCGATAAGTAGTAAAAAATAGCCGGACAACATTGAAAAGTGGAGAAAGCATTTTCAAGACAAGGTGAGACTTAAGTGAGAAAACTTGCTCAGGATGTAGTCCTACTTAAAGAAGTGGTTGAAAAAATTCATGAAACACTTTCACAAAGTCCTGAAAAATTAGTGCGAGTGCAAAACTATATGTACATCAAATATGGTGTGGCGAGTGTTAATTGATATGTTGTACGCATTAAAAGAAGGCATTCTATGACGAGTATGGAAGGTACTGGAACACCACATAGATATTTACTGAGTCACCCCCGAGAGAATAGCTATTAGAAATTCGGGAAATTGTAGCCTCATGGTAAATTTGACTTATCAAAATAAATTACTTATATCGCTCATACGATTGTTTAACCTTTGTCCCATTCAATTCAGAGTGTCACAATGAATGCAGTATGCCAAAAGTTAAAATTCAAAATCACTTAAAAAATCTAACAATTAATGGAGGGACACTATACAAAAGATATATATTTTCCCAATTGTTGTTTTTCTTTGTCCATTCCTCACCAGAATATCAGTGTTAAAAAGAATATCCTGACTTATTCCAGAATCCATGAAGTGATTGATAGCCCTAGAAGACAAAATCTCCTCTTCTGAAATAAATCTTGGCTTTGCAATTCTTATGCTGGTTATTTCAGCGCTAATGTAACAGATGTACGACAGACTGTCTGTCTCCACAGAATCAGTTAGTATAACAGATGGAAGTACCTTCGACTTGCGGTAAAGTTTATTGTAAAGAATTTTGAGTGGAAGCTCCCTAAATCGTTGTGCCTAACAGTGTTGCATTAGTAAGATAGAAAATCTATTTATAATGAAATTCATCAACATTGTGGTCAGTAGGTACTGAAATAGGCACAACCCTCATTAATCATTTTAGGTAACTTTATCTTTTCAGTTCATATTAAAAGTGTATCAATTCCTTGCTAAGTTAGTTCAAGTTCTTTAGAGCTTGCTGGAAGGACCGAGATACAGTAATGAATCTTCTAAAATACAGAACCGTTGTTAAGGTGGTGAAAATGTGCACTTTAAATTTCAGGTATATTTTACTGTATTAACATTTTTCTGTATTGTAAGATAATTCCAAATGCCGGAAAATAGTATTAATCAACATTAATAATCTTAAATTTTAGGCCTCATTCTTGACAGAAGTCAGATAGGCAGTGGCATATATGTAATGTAATTAATCAATCAAAATGGGCATCTGCAGTGGAGAAGGATTTTTGTGTTCTTTAACAAAAAGAATCCTCAGCTATTGTGCAATAGCTTTTTAGATCACAATTCGGAAAAGAAATTCCAATTATAATTTCTATACTATACTATAAATGGCATGAAAAATTTAAAATTACGGGCTGTTTGTGCAAAAGTGCAAAACCTGAACGGTGAATTATCGCTAGAAGCTTTTATTCAACGCAGATAGCGATTTCAGATGTGTTGATTTCTCAGACAGACATCTAGAGAATTTTGAGAGAGAATTTGAAAATGATTCCATATAAAGAGTAGGTGCAACAAAATCTGAATGACTTTTACAAATAAAATCACTTTGAATTTTGTGACGACGTGCAGTTTTGTTTTGAAAATGATGATTTTACAATTTCTTAGTTTCCATTGATGAAGCAACATTTCCTGTCGGTGGGAAGGTACACTAAAACAAGGTTCCCCCAATCACACATTTACCTTATGAGAATTTCAAATTTACTTTAAGTGCAACATATGCGAGATTTATCTAAAATAAATTTATTATGTGCAGGGTCCAGAAAAATAGTATATGCCCTGTGCTTTTATTACTAGCCAAATGTCACGGCAGTAATTTTTTTTTGTATATGTTAACGCTTTGGTTGATGCCGTAATTGCTTAATGGTATTGACAACTTCATTGTACAATTGGATGGTGTGCCACCACACCGGTTCAACTGCGCGCGAGTTTATCTCGATGAATATCTCCTTCACCGATGGATTGGAGGAGATGCGGACTACAACATCTCACTTCCTTAATGATAATGGTGATGAGGTGTCCGCTTTACAAAGGAAAGAGGTGTGCAATAGCTTCTCAGGGTATGGACCCCTGAGCACTCGAGGGTAGAAGTCTGACTTTTAGCTGACTGAAGATAATACGCATTTATCACATTAGCTTGAATAGCCCCTTTTTAAAGTGGAGAACATTCACACACCTCACAGATAGAACACAGAACAACAACCATGCCCTGACCGGGACTCGAACCCGGGACACCCAGATCACCAGGAAGAGGCGCTACCTCTGTGCCAGGAAGCCGACCATTTTCTCAATTTCTTCTAATAGAGGTACGTAAAGGACAAGATAATCCTCCATTTCCTTCCTGTTGATCAAATAGAACTGAAACAGCGCGACACAATCACTATCGTTGGACTTGATTCAGATAACACGCGTTTAACTAAAAATAGGTAGTCAGCTCAATGTGTGTCGTATGACTAAGAGGTCACTCATAAAACACTTTAAAAACTTAAAATAACCCCATATCTCGTATAGGGGACATATAATATCTCATATTGTTATTAATTTATGGTGCATTGAAATTACACTCTTCTTTGTGAATCACCCAATATAAATCTCATGCATAAATTGTTTATTTAACTTACATCCCATTGGTAGTGATTCATTTCTTGTTTTCTGATTACATATTCTTGCTGTTGTTAATTAAGGCAAAAGGTATTTCTGAAACTGCAATACCTAATGATTTCGAATTATCTTTGTGCTTGTCACTCATTCTCCAAATTTGAATCACTTTTCCCCTCTAATATGCTGCCGGAAGTTCACAAAAGGCATATTTAATTTAAAGAAGATGATTTTTATACTATAAATAAATATTTATAAATATCTAACCATGCTGTATAAAGTATTACTCATAAAAACTGGAAAATGTTACACTATGTGTAGAAAGACAACAGAGCCGAAGGATTATTCCATACGGTCATTCAATATTTTATTAATTCATTCATTTCGCTAGCATATAGTTCTTAAATATTGATAATGAATTAATGAATTAAATGTCAATGATATGAATGCGGTTATGAACAAGTTCCTAAATGAAGTACTTAGTGGCAAAATTAATATTTACAAAAGTTTTTCGATAAAAATAGAAGATTATTCTATCAAATATTCCAAGTGTATATAAAAATTCGAATATTTGACAATTATAAACAGAGTACAAAAACTTATAAATATAAAAACTTATCAAATTATTATAAATTTTTCAAAATTATCTTATAATAACGCTTTTTTGTCATTAAAAGGCTATTTTTCAATCATTCATCAAAATTACAATGTTACTCATAAAATATTAGATATTGGGAAAAGTTTCAATTGAAGAAAATATTTCCAATTTATTAGAGAAGTGAAAATTTTGAGGATATAGATAATGAAGTAAACATATATTTGAAAATTTAACAAACTATAAAATTATGTTACTTACTTAATTCTGAATTGATTGTTTTCTTAATACAGAGTTTTAAAATAACACAATCTCTGTTTTGGATTTAATCGTTACATTTTGAAATTGACAATTGACTGAATTTCCGTCGTACATTGAAAAAAAATATTCCGCCGACCCGGTAAATATATTTTCATTTCATTAAATTTCTCATAAATTTCGCTCATTAAATCATTTATATATAGACGTTTGTAACAGATGTTTATCTCTTAAAGCAACGTATTTAAAATATTAACAATCCCCTCCTGCAAAATTAATCATAAATTTTGCGAAATTGTTTAAAGCTATCTGGATTGGTGAACTGATCAATTTCTTCTCACGTCCTAAAAGCCTACTGTTTAGTGTAAACGATACAAAGCATTTCAGCCTGAGAATTCAGGAATGCTTTCATCGTTCATGTGAGAGATATAAAGTGTACAAAAGGAATGCAAGCTACAGAATGCAGCCAGCTGCATGTTAAATGATTTGAAAATCTAATCTGCTTACAATTTTGAGAATCGTTTAAATATAACAACGATAATTTTATTATCCTAAATGATATGTTTATTTCTATAATTACTAAATTGGAACTTAAGAAAACTTACAAATAATACTTAATAATTAATACTTAATACTTACAATAAATACTAATTTTCTTGGATACTTTCGTACTAAGTCGTCGATCTTTATCGCCAAATTTGAAAGCGCCGCCAATGAGTTGCTAAATCACCTTTATTTAAAAAATTGTTCAAACTTTAATTGTAGTCGGCCATTTTGTTGGTTTCGTTGCCGTCGACGGTTTATCGCCAAATTTGAATCCACCGCCAATGAATTGCAAAACCATTGCCGTCGACGGTCTAAAACGTAAGTACATTTTTTGTTTATTCTCTTATTTATATTATAAAAATTATTTATTGCAACCAAAATTAATTCAACCATGAATTTAAAAAAAAAACTTCATTACACAGAAATAAAATTGTCTTTCCTCGAACATGACCATTTCTAGAATTATTTCTGTCGTAATAAAAAAAAGTATATATGTAAAACAATTCTTTATAATCGAAGCGTAATTAGAATTATGCTGTTGATTGAATGTTCAGATTTTCTATAAACTATATTTTAATTCATTTTTAGCAGATTTTTTTTATATTAAATTATTTCTCTTTTTACCAGAAAACGTATTAAGTAATAAAAAATAATGAAAACTCGTATTAAATAATAATAATAATAATAATAATAGCAAGATTTGTAAGCTTTCGTTACATTAAAAAAGTTTTTTTATGTTTTGATACAATATAACCTTGCCAAAGGTCTGTTTATATATTATTCAATAATGCTTTATTTATTCATATATTTCACGCTGAATAAATTTTCTGCTCAGTACTTTGAACATTTCTCATTAATTAACAATTTCGTGCATACATTCTAATAAAGGTGTTATACCGAGAACATCTTGTATATCATTTTCGTAATATGGTTATTAAATATTCAACTTTGCCGTGGATTTGGATTTTTTACTGAATTTATCAAGTAATAATTGTCCAGTTATTTGGCTATTTGTCAGTGGTGTGCCGTTAATAGTATCCAAAAATCGAATTTGTGTTTAAATGTATTTCACCAACCATACTGAAACAAAAAAGGGGATGCAAAACTACACTTTTAATCACAAAACCCCACAGCAAATTGGATGCATTTAAATATGCGTTCGAGCTATCCTGTTTCTATGTTTCCTAAAGTACAGATAGACAGACAATGATCTCCCCTGTTGGATTTGGTTAAAATTTTATAAATGTCTAGAGGGTAGATGTTACTTCTGTGTCCCGAATTTCATCTGTCTTAACTTGTATTAGAACTGCCGAACAGACAGACTCCTTCCTAAAGGATGTTGCTCAAAATTTGATAGACATCTACAAATTTAGTAGAAAAAACCGTATACCAAATTTCCTCTGTATATCTCAAAGCGTCTTTGAGTTATTCAGGAAAACGGACATTTTCAAAAAAAATCTTTTTTGGGAGGACTAAAATGTAAAAGTTGACAAAAACTGAAGATTGAATTTTTTGATGATTACAATTATTTCTGTATGTTATGTATATGAGAAAGTAAATATCTAAAACAGTTACTTCTACTGCAATCAATTTGAATTCATCCGAAATGAAACTACTCATAAGATATGTTTTATTCCCCGCCTTTAATAATTTTTCCCTTCCTGCTAGTAATTATTTAACGAAATTTCGGTTTTCGGAAAAAGCGGAAGCTATACTATTTTGAAAGATTTTGGTTTTTGTTGCTATCTTAAAAACTAAAAGCTAACAATTGATTAAATTTGGATCATTGATTCTAAGACTTGGTCTTGCCGGCTTGCTGGCACAGAGGTAGCGCGTCTTCCTCGTGTTCTGGAAGTCCCGGGTTCGAGTCCCGGTTCGGGCATGGATGTTATTCTGTGTGCTATCTGTGAGATGTGTGAATGTGCCCCCCTGTAAAAAGGGGTTGTGCAAGCGAATGTGGTGAGTGTGTAGCAAAGTCGTACTCTTGGCCTAGTTGGCACTACTCAAATACAAGAGACGCTTCATTCGGCTTAAATCTGCTGCTGGGCTCAGCAGCGGGCTTGTCTATGACAAGTGCCATTTGACACAACAACAATAAGACTTGGTCTTGCAAATAATATCAAAAATGTTATGAGTTTCTATTCAATTGTTTTTAATTATCAATTTAAGATGAAATAACAATATAATTCAAAATTACAATTTTTTAAAAACTCCACAAGCATTCATATGCTTATTGAATATTTTAATATAAATTAAAAATTATTAGCAGAAATTTACAATATCTTGAAATATATTACAACACTTGGGTATTTTCACTGAACGTTAGGATTCAAATTTTCCAATGACATTTATTATTGTCCTCAAATGTTTACTCAAAATTACAAAATGACATATTTATTTGAGCTATTTTACTATGAAAAATTTTAATAAGTATTCTGCATTAGATCTTGCAGTTGAAAAAATCTGGAAATAATTAAATTTAAGAATGGACATGAACTCTTACTTATTACTTACTCATACTCTTCGTACAATTTTATTGATAGGCAATTAATTTGGTATGAAGATTAGTAACAGGATAATTATTTGACGGACTGTACACAATTTTTGTATTAATCTGTTCTCTTTTAGCATGAACAGCTACATTTTCATGGTATTCAGTTTCTCCGTGATTTCCTTCAGCTTCCCTTTATCGATGTTTTATACTCAAAACATCTGCCGCGTTGTGTCTATAGCTTCGTTTAAGATTATGTTTCCACGCTGTGTCTTAGACTCCTTGCATTCAAGCACATACTTCGTTCTAAATGTTCCAATCATTTTTTGTATGCAATACATCGGAGCATATTGTTATATTCAGTTCTTCATCACTTGCGCAAACATTTACTATAAGTTTAATAACAGATGTTTTCCCCTTTTCGCGATTTCTTTTCGTTCATAAAACCTTTTTCTAAAAGAAAATGCTTTGTTTATCTCTGAAGAATTTCAAAACATGGAGGTTGAGTTTTGTTGTTGTGAATTTGCTTTCTGAATAGTGGATGGTAATGTTTGCTTTGATGTTAAAATCCCTAAGATAATGGATTTACATGACAACGTAACACTATCATACTTTAATTTCCAAAATTTTGAAATATATTAGATATTTTGTTAGAAGTTTAAAAGTCTTTCAAAAATATGTAAAATCTTTCCATAAAAGCTTTATGAGAATTTGAATTTATCAGTTTTCAACATGCACAACGTTTCCTGTTTCTTCCTTACAACGTTGGATGTATAAACGAATTATAATTATACATACATTAAAAGTTATTTCCATTATATATTCGAATATCATCTCCTATAACAAAAGAAGCATTAAACAGAATATTAACTATATATTTGTTTATTAACATGTCCTCACTAACTAGATTAAATAAGCTAAAAAACATATAAAGAATGCCGAAAAAAGAATCCTTTAAATTCTTTGAAGGTTCAAATAAAAATAAAAATATTTTAACTTTATATAAATTTTTCTCAATGTTACGTTAATTCGCACCCATTTTTATTAACCACTACCCACCTTAAAGACTAGCTGGAAGTTACTAAAAGTTTCAATTAAATATTTTTATTTAATTTGGTTTTTTAATAGCTTGTTTAATTTTATATATTTTTAAGCTCCAAATTTAGATAATTATATATCATGCAGTTACAGAAGCCATACAACATTCTGTTGTTCTGGTGTTCCGCTTTTAGAATGGAAGGAAGGGTGCAGTAGTTTCTGGGGGTGTGGACCCCTAAGACACGAGGACAGAAATATGACTTCTAGCTCACACACGTCACAAATCCTTTTTACAGGCGCACACCATTTTGTTCTTTAAACTATTTATATCTTTAAATTTTTTATTAGCTCAGGTAAAATTTGAACTTTAATATGAAGTAGAAAAAATTAAACTTCCATTCACACGAGAACTTGATTAGTGAAACCAAATATTGAAAAATACAAAACAATCTTTCAGCATCGAATTACGTGGATTACAAGATATTTTTTTATTTGGTTTATAATATCTGGGAAAATTATTAAATAAAATATTCTCTGATTCCTTATAAAATTCACTTTTCATGTTTCATTTCAAAAAGATTTAAATGACGTAAACAAGAATACTTCATTTTGCTTAAATGAGTAAATATATTTCAGAAAATATTGGGAAGTCTAATTTTCATGGACTCTAAGGATTGAAATGCAGTGAAATATTCTTTAAATTCAAAATTTTAAACAAAAAGTTTATATCTTCCGTGCCTAAATCTGATCAAGCTATTATGTTTTAAATAATATTACTTAATAACAATTTCATAATTTTAGGCTGATTAAGGATTTAAGGATCCATTTTCATAAATTTTCAAAACTTTTCCAATTTTAATCGTAACACAAAGGACCTTCATTTTTATTTAAAGCTATAATGTCTGATGAATAATTTATTAAATATGATTCATAGGACCGAGTGACTCAATAGCAAGAATAATGCTCAGAAATTTTTTTATATTCATCAGACCTTTATTGACTAGAACTTCATAAAATAGAATTCTTTATTTCTTTATTCTTTCTTTCTCTCAGGTATATATGTTTAATGCTAACTGTACAAAAATCAGGTGTTGGGAGCCGATTAAAGTGCATAACCTTTATAAATATAAACCTTGTTTGCCTTAAATATTTCAGGATAATTATTATGCATAATATATTAAGATTATTATATTGTATTATATAATATAATACTAGATATCTTGAATTATAATTAATATTGTATTATATAATTAGTAACTATAATTAGTCAACGAAAATAATAAGTAATTGTAATTTGTAATGTGATTAATAGAATTAATAATGGTATATCATTTTAATCAATATTTGAAATAATAATATAGATATTTTAATAGTGCTCAGAAAATGTTTTCGTGTACTTATTTTTCTAGAAAATATTTCTTGTTTACTTCAATTCTTGAGCATACGTGATTAAAATTATTATATTTTAGTTTAATTTGTAGTAAGAATTTAAACTATTAATGTGAGCCTTTGTCCATTTGAAGGTTAATGATCGATGAAAGTTAATTTGTTTCTATGCATGCAGTTTCTATGCGCGCGCGCGCACACACACACACACATATGTTCGTATATGTGAGATATTATTTTTATCTTTTATTAAATAAATGATGGAAAACAGATGATAGAAAATATAAATAAGTGCAAGATTTTTTTTTCCTTTTATAAATGAATTATAAATCGAAACTTAATTTATATGTTAAAAAATTGATATAGTTACATAGAAAATATTTAAATTTTGAAATGATGCGAAATCAATATTTTTTCTACAATATTTTCGGATGTTAAAGCGTAAAAATGCCAAAATTGATTTTGTTTCACTAAAATTTCTAACACACACACACACACACACACACACACACACACACACACACACACACACACACACACACACACATTTATCTATTAATATTGATGCATTATTTGTAGAATATGCTCTCACACACAAATTTATCATTATTATTAGTATAGACGTATTATTAGTAGAATATGCTCTCGCACACAAATTTATTGTTATTATTAGTATAGACGTATTATTATCAGAGTATATACACACACTTATCCTTATTATAAGCAGAAATAAGAACGCGGTGATATTATAAAGATGAGAATTATTAAAAGAGGACATTTTAAATTTTATCTCTGAGACGTAGCTCTGTTACGCTGGCTTGCATTCATTCAAGTATATAAAATTATAAATTTATACATCATATCAAGATACCGAAAAAATACTCTTACCACTTTGTTAAAAATAAACCAAGATAAAGGGCCAGTTCTTGGTATTAATGGTCTCCGCCGCTGGCCGTAAGCGAGCTCAAAGCGAAAAACTGCATCTCACACTTCCATTACGCGGATTAACTCATATTTTTAGGGAGCTTTTTCCCAGGAGTAGACTTAAATGATAACTCTCTGCGAAAGAACCTTCTTAGGGGGATGTTTTAAATGCTACGGAATGCTATTTTTCACATTCCTGAGCACCCTTAAGTGCATTCTTTTCTTTCATGCCACCTTGGTAACGCATTTTTCAAGATATATATTATTATAAAGCATTATGTGAAGTAGAAAAATATGATGCCGTAGTGTGAATCAGTGATCTTTTTTAAACCTGAATTGCAATATTTTATTTATTGTTACGAATACATTTTATACTGCTTTTATTAAATTGTTTATACTCAAAGTTATGGCTACACAATTGTTATACATTCATCCTCTTTTGTATCCAAACATGGGGGAATATAGCTATGTATGCTCATCCACGTTTGGCGACCAGTTAGCTCTGTGGGAGTATTAGATGCTTTTACATCCAAAATAAATCTGTCATGCGTAACTTTACATTTAAGACATGTGAAAACATTGCCATTTATGGTTATCCACGTTTGGTGACCGGGTATATTAGCTGCATTTACTCCCAAATAAATCTATTGTAAGTAACTTTATGTTCAGTGTTCAAGAAAATGTTTTAAGAGTTAAATTATAAACAGACATTTCAAACATGTTACTTTAATAAACTTCTTTTCTGTTCATTATGCATATGAGCTGTTGTTATAGAGTCAAGTCCCATGACGTCAGAGGCATTAAAAGCATAACTTTCAAGATAATCGGTCATCTCAACTTCGAGCTATCGTAATTTTACTTTCTCATTCGTAAAATAAACTACAAAGATAGATATATAGTAACCTTTTCACCGATAAATATTTGATGGAAAAATAAACATGTTTTGAATTCCGGTTCAATAATGAAATATATTATTGAATATTAGCCAAAAAATATTTTTAAATAATTGCCAAAATTCTGGAAAAATTTGCCTGGTAATTAAATTTATGTCATTAAAAATAAATTTTCAGAAATTTTAAATGGCGTAAAAATTAGTTTTGTAAGGTTTTGATGATTAATTCAATCAATCATTCTGAAAATTAATTAAGATTACAAAAAAAAAAAATCTCCGAAATGAACATCATACTGTCTAAAATACAACATTTCAATTTTGGTCACCCAAAATCAAATGATCTGGTGTATAGTGTGCCTGCTAACAGACACTTGGGAATATACAGATCCACTTTATTATTACTAAAGATACCATTTGAAAAAAAAGGAAATAATTTGAAGATGATTACCATTTTGTAGAATTAGCTGCCCCTTATATGAATTTTATCAAAGTTACGTTTTGAAACTCTTTTAGGACTAATTACAATATTTTTTGCAAAAACTTCAAGTAACAAATAATTAATTTTGGAAAAAATGGATCTATCATTACAACTTTTTCTCTCACATCTAGAGAAAACAACCCTTTTTTCATAATTAAGAAAAAAAAACTTTATAAAAATTACTTAACATTCTTTAACATTTTCAACAAAAACGATAAATTATTCGAAAAAATTAGAAATATCACCACCTTAGAAAATTAGTAAAAGTAAACTTATGCTACTCTTCGCATGCTCTAATTGCTTGACGCTCTATAAGTTTCGTATCTCTATGAAAATAGTCTTCCCCGAGAAATAACACACATATTCTCGCATTTTCCTTTTATGATTGATGGAAATTGCAATAAACATTGGAAAACTATTTTTTATTTACAGTTACAAAGTATATAATAAGTTCAAAACTAAAAGCTAACGATCAAACTGTACGATTTTATGTTTAATCAACTTTTTAATGATTAACGAGATTTTCATATATTCTTCTCATTTGCCATGGTCTTTGTGCAATTTTTACTTATTCAAGTACTTATTGAATAAAAGTAATACTAAATTACCATATTTTGGAAAAAACCAAAAATTTTCTTAAAACCCTTCTGTATTTTTTATAAATCACTCTGTTTGAAAATTGGGTTTCGGCGCCTGGTTTATACCCTGGTATGATGCAAAAGTTTAGAAAGGCAAAGATACGGTCCCTGTCCAAAAGTCCAAAAACTACAATATACATTCTTCTTGTGTCCTTAAAAGGAATGTTAATCTAAGCAGATTACATCAAATTTAGCTGAAATTGGGGAAAGAAAAGAAATCCAATGCATTCTAACTTCTCTTGGTACTAATTATTAAAGTTTGGAAAAGGAGCAAAAAGATCTGAAGTGGTCTCCTTGAAACTTTCCCGCATTCTCTCTAATGAAGATGCTTTCCTCCTTTCGGAAAATTGGTGTCCTTGAACTAGGACATGAATATCACAAGAGCTCAGAATTTTATTTCTAAAATCCCGCGTTGAACGTTTTCTGCTTCGTGGCGGAGCAAAGAAAGACGAACATACATTTTGAATCCTTTGCTTTCAATCAATGGCGCAAATTTGACGCAGAATTTTTAGTAAAAAAATTATATACTAAATTTTATTTATTTAAATTATTGTAAGTTTTAGATATCCTGTTAACGTGCACTGGGTTGAACATTCTTACTGGCCATTTTGGTTTCCAATATGTAAAATAAATTTAAACCATTAATTATTTTTTTACGTTTTGCAGTTACGGTAATCATTTTCTCTTAAACAAACAAAAATGAATTTTGTGAATGTATTTTGTTCAAAAACTGAAAACAAATTAGTTGCAAAGATAGAACACCGCATTTCATCCGTCTAGCAGAAGACAAATTTCATTAATCGCGTTCACAGATGAATAGACATAATTCTAAAAACCTTTTTTTCGGGAATATTTTCATTTGAAAAGTATTAAGTTTTTCAAGTAGATTTTTTTACGATAAAAAACATTTTTTTTTAATTTTATTTATATTTTAGAAAATAAAAAGTTATCGATTCTAAGTAACGATTTATTTGCTACTTAATATCCGTAGATTTGGTAGTATGGATTTAATTTTTTTAATGTTTTTACTTTCGACTTTTACAATTCACTTGATTTTACCCGAGGCTTCGAACTCATGAAAAAGCACACAACTAATATAAAAACTATTTATTAACTATGTATACCTGAAATAAACCAAAGAAGAAAATCAAGTCCGTATTCTTTTAGAATTAAGTCAACTCTGATTGACTCTTATGAGTTCAATACAGACTGACTATAACTGCATTATACACATAATTTTTAAACTTAAAATTAAGATGAATTACAACACACTGCACATCAGTGAGTTTTCAACGCCAATTGGGGCAACTCAAATGCGTGAATAACGCAATATAGATTAGAAATTATTAATTCCTTTCATTCTTCTTTATTTTAATTAAAAAGTACTACAAAATGAATCTGAAAAATAGCTAAAATAACATTGTTTAATTTTAAATTCTCAAACACTAAGAAGATAAACATAATTGTTTGAAATAATCGGTCAAAAAATATTTTGAGTCTAACCTCAGAAAACAAATTGAAGAAATTCTCATCTGGTTGTGAGGAAACGAAAATTTTTTAGAGGGAAAGTTAGTTATTAACTAATAAAAAATTAACCACTCAATTAACCGGAATAAATATTATCCTATGTCCTATTTTAGACTATAATCTATCTCTGTGCTAAATTTCATCCAATTTTGTTCAGCCGTTTCGGCGTGATTGCCTAGTATCATGCACCTAAACTTTCACACTTATAATAGAAGTATAATTTTAAATAAATATATTTTTAAAGAAATGTATCTCTATTGTATCGCTGTTTGGTTTATCAATAGAAACTTGAATATGGAAGAAGAAGTAATATAAAATAAGATTTAAATGTGATTAAAATCTAAAATGATTTAATCCTTTGTAATAATAGAACTGCTGCTGCTGCTGAATATTGCTGAATTTTAAGAATTGTTTTAAACAAAAAGAACCATAAGTTCTGATAAAGCAGAGATGCAAATATACATCACGTATTAAAATGAAACCTCTACATATCCGAGAAAACATTTTCGCGGAATGTATAATTTCTATTTTGCTCATGTAATTTTATCTTTTTGTTACGAATTATTTACTAGAAAGTTAACAATAATCTTCGGTTCTTGTATCGTAAATATCGTTTTATCGCTGTAATAGTTTCCTCTCAAAAATGACCCGCTTAAAGCGAACGGATAAAACATTTCCGGCATGAGGATGGCGAACTGGGTTGGAAAGGAAGAACGCGGATTTAAATTTATTCCATCATTTCGCTCACTGGCGGATTTTGATCGCATTAGAACTAGAAGAGAAGATAAAAATGCACCCACTTTCGACTCTTGCATTGGTCTGATAAATTTCAGTTTTCCCCAATCGAGACTTATAGCCTCTAAACATCTAAAATATTTACGAAATTTAAATCAGAAACTAAGATATTTTCTCAAACTTTTAATAAGAATGAATGAACTCGGTTGTAATTTAAGATAAAAGTGGGAATTTTTGTAAAAGCAAAACATTAATAATATTAGAATTAATTTGCATGTCATTGTTTTATTGTCATTAAAGTATAAATGCATGCATCGTTGTCTGTCATCAACTTTTCTTTTATTAAAATTACACAGAATGCAAAGGTTTTCAAATTAAAGATATTCAGGATGTTAAAAAAATATATATTCTTGTTATTATGATTTTTGTAGGATTATTTGTTATTTTAGTTTGTTATTAAATTTATTATTTAGTTAATTAATTATTTCTTATTTATTTAGTAAATTATTTATTTAATTTATTTATTGCATAGTAAGTTATTTATTTTTTTAGTGAAGAAAAGGTGTTTATTTTCTGTTAATCTTAAATTTCTTTTGGATGGAAAAATTTTAATTCTAAATAATTTATTTCTGAAAATAATAATAACTTCTGGAAAAAAATAAACTAATATATTCAAACCAAATTTAATTTTAAGCTTAAAAAACAAAGAAACAAAGCAAACATAAATATTTTGTTATCGATATAAAATGAAAAATGCTAAGTCATTTTGGCTGATTATACATTCATGATATTTGAAATATATGAAATATATCTTATTTTTAAAAAAGTCATATTAATATATGTCTAACAAAATAATCGAGATGAAGAAGTCAGATATTTGGAGATTTGCGCATGACAATTTTACAAATCAATGCTATCTAAAAATTAGATTCCGAAACCAGGCGAGCATCCTATAAAAAGTTTTATTCGTTATGTAAATCTTTTTTGAGGTATTTGGAATAACTTATATTAACCACTTGACATACGAATTTATTTAACTTCCTAATAAGATGACAAATCCAATATTAAACATTTATTGTTATTTTAATTCCTATAATAATGTAACGAGTTTTAAGATAATGAAAAGTTTCTAAATGATTCTGGCATTTTGAATTACTGAATACTTTCACTTAATTGCAGGTTTAAAATTAATAATTCAATAATTTGATGCGCGTGTCAGAGACGTCATTGTATGTTAAGTGGTTAATGGAAGTAACTTTAAATCTGTGAAAATACAGTAGTTTATTTCTTCATGGTAAATGAATAAAATTCTTTTGGAAAACATTACCTAAAGAAGAACAGAAATAATTTTGTTTATACAAACAGAAACGTAATTGGTTTTGTGAATAGTAATACATAAATTAGACCTAGTTGCCGCTACTACAAAACAAGAGACGCTGATTAGGCTTAAATCACTAAATAGCGAGCTAGTAAATGGCAAGTGTCCTAAGTAACAACAACACTCGCCAATCCTGCTTTCTATCTTAGATATAAGTGAAAAAACAAAGTTCCACTTGAAAAACATTATATTTTCACTTTATAGAGATGTGAATGAAATCTTGTGGATTGCCCTAAGTTAAAGCTGCCAAGTTTGGCAAATTATTGTTCGAAAAAAAGTTATAGTATGACCATCATACTGAGTTCTATATCTCATAGAAATTTAAACCGGCAGAAAATTGATCAATTTATGTATTGTACGTATAACAGATCAATACATCCGAATATGTTTGTAATAATAACTATAAAACAGCTTCCTTCTCCATTTCTTCAGTCTTGAAATTCTTTTTAAGTGGTTCGAGAGGACAAGAAACGGAATGTAATTAGACTAAGCATCCTTCTTGACGATTTTATTATATTTAGAATTGTTTATAATATTTTAATAATAATAATAAATATTAAAATATTTGCAGTTTCCCAAAAACTTATTTAAATAACATGAAAACAGAATTACGATTTCACAAAAATGATGGAAAAAATTAAAAGGTAAATAAAAATGATTAAAAATAAAATTAAAAATTTATACGACATGATATATAAAAATAAAAATAAATTTCAATAATAATTCAAAATAAAGTAAAAACAATATATAAATAAAATAAACTAATGCAAATTTTTACCAAAATAAAAAAAGGCATTTAATAAATTACTGCAATAAAGAAAATAGTCATATAAAAATATTTCTGATGAAGTTTATATTTAGAATTTTTGGCCACAATTTTTTTTCGATCTTTAGAAAAAAACACAGTTTGATTAAAGTTAATTAGCAAAAAAGCCTTTTTAGATAAAATGCATTTGTATAACGTATTTGTATTGTACGCTCAATATTAATATAGCATAAATTAATTTTTTTAAATTTTTAAAGCAGAAAATTTTTGTACTCTAATTTAAATATGACAATGCCTTCAATACCATAGGTTTGGGACGATTACCTTTTGAATAATCATTAATTGATAATTTTCAAACATTTTTTGTTATTTTTTATCTGAATATTTTTTTTTACTTTCTTTAGTTAAAATAAGCTTATGAAAATGTAATAACAATAGTTTGATTCAGTACACTCAGGAAATGGTTCTGACACAATAAACCCCAATACAAAATATTAACCATATTCGAAATAATATACATCAATTACAAATTTTAGTAAGGATATATTTTTAAAAAAAATATATTCTCCTGAGATGGAAATGCATCGAATTTATTTAGCAGAGATTTAGATTTCAAAAAGGTAATTTAATAAAATGATAAAAAATGTTTAAATTATTCATGGCAATAAGCGCTCACAATATTTCACTTGGTAAAAGATACCATTTCCTACATTAATGAGTCTAGACTTACTCAGAATGTCTTGAAAGTAAGATGCTTCTAATTTCATTTAAATCTAAAAATGTAAGCATTTTCATCATATATAAAGCTTTCGTTAAGCAGAATTTGGAACCGTTTAATAGAATTTATTACATGTAAATTTGAACGGTAAATAAAACATTAAAATTTAAACTGGAAGATTTCATGTTTCAGTAAAATTCAGACATGACGATATTCATATAACTCTACTGTTTTAAAAATATATTATATATTTATAAAATTCTAAATAAGTTTAAGTTTTTTTTAAAAAAAAACTACAGATCGTTCTAAAGTTAGAAGAAATGAATAAAAAGTTTCGAGGATATACTTTTATTAACTGAAGAATTTATTCTATTCCAATTGTTTTCTTTTCTTAAATTTGAATTAGATTGTTTTCCAAATTAGTTACTTTATTGATATCATTCGGAGTGATTTAGGATGAGGAATTCATAATTAAATGCTAAATATTAAAATTAGTGAAGTGTCCTCGTATTAATGTGTTGTCATCGAGAATACGCTTGTGTACAAAATTTCGAAGCTCTAGCCCATTTGATTTTCCATTGAAGAATTGAATGAAAGTTCGGTTATAAAAAATTATCTTTACAAACCTGAAATAAATTTAATTCAAGAAACCGGAAATAAATTTAATTCATTAAATTAATGAAAGTGTTTAAAATTCAACTAGAAATTTTTGATAGCGTCATTGAACGCTTTTAATTGACTTTTATTCTAAAATAGTCCGAATTTCAGATCCAGGACAAAAAATGTTTTCAAGGTATGTGACTATGTTTAAATCTACTTTTTTTAAAGCTGTCACATGTTTGCATTTTTTCTTAAAATAGATTTTTTAAAGAAAACCTATAACCGAAATATACTATTTATAGATAATTTGTTTTGCTGCAATTTGGGAGGGAGGAGAGGCAGAAAATGTATAAAGCAAAAACTTCCCAGTTTAACATTTTTTCAAATGATTTGATGTAAATCCGGTAGATATCGTAATAAATATGTTTCTTAGTTCCTGAACTAAAAAAATTATTCCTCTATACATTCATTAAATTTCAAAATTCTACTGTTAAATAATTTGAAATTTTAAGCTTTTCCGCATTTTGAAGCTTTAAAATAGCTACAGAATGTTTTAATCAAGCAGATTGTTTATGCTCTTGGTCAAGAATTGCAAAATATTTTGCAAAGTTATTATACTTAATTTGAACAGGACAAGATGCATTAAATTTTAATTTGTTCGGTTTTTCGAATTTTTTTTTATCAATTAGAATTTCAGAAAACTGCATTTAAAAATGTAAAATAGCATTAAAATGTTGATTATAAAGATATAAAAATCAATGTAACTTCTTAAGGAATAATCTTAGTAGTAAATTGGCAAGTTTATGAAGAAGACTATTCGGACAAACCGATTTCAAAATCATTGATTCGATTTCCCTTCCTCCAATAATTTCTTATATTTTGATATTTTTCTTTCATACGACAAAAGGTGTTTTTCGAAGCCTTAATCCTTTGGGCTTGGAATACTGTATAAGTAATTGTTGTTGTTACTAATAGCACTTACAATGGACAAGCTCGCTGACTCAGTCAGCGATCCTAAGCCTGGATTGAGACTCTAGTTTTTAGTAGCGTCAAGGAGGGTCGAGATACGTCTTAGCTATTCACGCATCACATTAACTTGCACAGTCCCTTTTTATAGGGGAGGAGGGCCGCATTCTCATTTCCCAAATAGATCAGATGAAGAAAAATCATGCCTGAACAGGGATTCGGACCCAGCACTCCCAGATCAGAGGGTTATTAAGTAATGAAATATAAAATTATGCACTTATTTGTGTAAGAATTAATGTTAGTGCATGCAAGATGGAAGATATAATTCTAATATATTTTTCATATATAATAAATTTCATTTATAATTTTTCATATATAATTAATTTCATATTACTATTAAATTAATTTTATAATATCCGTAATCTAGCAAAAATGTCGAAACAGTGCATTTTTTAGAATGAATGTAAAATAAAAACTCGATATAAGAGTGCAAAGATTTAAAAAGTAAAAAAATTATTGATGCTTTAGTATTCCTAATTATTATATTAGCTGTTCTCGTAATCTGTTAAAATTAATTTATCGAAAAAATAATTCTTAATAAACATTTTGATTCCTGCATTTGTAAATTTAAATAAAGCTTGCATTTTTTTGTACTCTGGTTTCATTGGAGATCTGATTGTAGCGAAACCATGTTTGCACACAGTAAGACCCACCCCCTCACCAGGTAGCGCTTCCGGCGACCGCCTGTAGAGCCAGATGCAAACTGCGTCTTGGAGGCGCAAACGATAATTTTTAGAACGCCCAGAGCAGACGGTTCTGCGGCGGCGGGAAACTGCGTCCCGCAACAGAACGGCAACTTTGGAACGGACTGAGAGAAAAGGGGTGCATGCATCTCGAACGACGATGTATCTCCGAGTGCAACTGGATATGGTGCACCTCCCGAACACTGCAGCGGCTCGGCTGAACTGTGACTTTGCCTACATGGGTTCCTGAGTGGGAATATGCGATATTGCCTAGTTACAGCTTAAATAGACAAAAACTTCTCAATTCTAGATGAAGGAGCTCTTCTACCTACAAACGTAGTACGTTAGTAGTACAAAACAAGATTTAAAAAATATATTTCTCAACCTTTTAGAATCTTAGTGCCTTCATTCTGAAAAATAAGTATTCGCTGCCTTTCAACTTCAAAATATAAATACAAAAAAGATATCTCTTTTTAGAATATTGGAAAAAGTTCCGAGTTGTTTACTAATACTATTCTCTTATTAAATATACTAGTCAGGAAGTTTGTTTGTAGCATATCAATAGATCTTGAGAGAAGTTCTGACAATCAGTCTTTATACTAAACGAGTTTTCTCTTCTGCACTTTTTAGATTTAAAGAGATAAATAAATAATCTTCGGAGTTTTTCAGGAATTATATATAAAAATAATCTTTCCGATCTATTCTTCGCTATACTCGATTACTCGTCTCTCGGGCACAATTTTTTCGAAATATCGTCAAGCAATAAGGAAGTTTCTATATTCTCTTAAAAATATAGAAGAAATTTAGAATTAGCAAGAGTTCTACAGCTTTTAACATTTGCCTTAAGAAGAACTTTATTTCGGTTTAAAAACCTTGCAATGGATATTAGTGCATTTATCGGTGCTCCAAACATTGGATTACTTCGTGGCTGAAGGGAGTTGCTATCAGCTGATCACTAAGTGACACCATGGCGATGTTCAGAGGTATCGGGGGCCCTGCTGGGGCCTCTGGCATGGGTGGTCCTTGGGATAAACTGTTGTCCAAAGTCAAGCGTCAACATACTGGGCAACACCAGGGAGCTGATTCGAGGTAAGTTACATTTTATGTTCCGGTGTGCTTACATACTAAATTTGAGCAAATGCTTTACCTAATGTAGAGAAGGAAAATTTCTTGTTGTTTGTATTTATTATTATAGCAGTTAGTTGAATATGGGGTTAAAAAAGGAAATGATTGGTTTTGATATGAAATTTATAACTATTTTTTGTTGATTAATTACTTTTTATGGAAATACTTCCAAAATCGCAAATTTTTATTGAATTTATATTTTTAATTAAAAGGTTTTTCTCTATGAAAATGATAGTAGCTATTACATTAAATCGAGAAAAGTTTCATTATTGTATGCATCATTTTAAAGGAAAATCTCGTTATTTTGCATTTTAAAACAAATCACTCTAATTCTATGAGAATTAATTATTGCATCTCCTTTTATCCAAAAAATTGATTTCTAATTATTTTTTTTGTTGTTTTGTATATTATTTGTCATTTGCATACATTTTAGTCGAAATTCAGTGAGAAATGTTAAATGAAATTGTTTTTGTTTTTGAAAAAGGGTCTTTATTCATAAATTTTATAAAAGTTAACTGATTTACTGAATAAAAATAGAAAAATGAATTAAGATACGATGCTTTTACGCGGAAAAACTATTTTAAAACTTTTCATTACGGCAATTATTAGAAGATAATACTCGTATTCAAAATAAGACATAGATTATTTTTCAGGATTACTAAATGAAGAATACTAAATGAAGTATTTAGAATTACTAAATGAAGTATAGAATTACTAAATGAAGTATTTAGTAATAAAGTGCAATATCAATAGTTCGCATTTGTATGTGAATTGGCTCGTTATTTGTTATGTTAGGAGTTATTAGAAGTTAGATCTTTTTTAATTTATTCTAAATGTTTGCATCCTTTTACATTATTACTAAATCCCGTTTATTGTAAAAGTTATTTAATAATTAAATCTAGAAATTCCTAAAATTCATTTTAATTCCTAAAATCTTATATTTTAGGAATTAAAACGAATAGAAAATTATATTTTTCTCCCTCTAAAGTTCTTAAGTGAATTTTAGCACAAAAGCGTGATTAGAATTGATTATTTGTACTAGAAAAAGTCGAAAACCTTTATGATTTTTTGCCTAATTTTGAACATGATTTACAATTCTTCGCTTGGACAATAATCATTTCGAATTAAAAACTGAATTTCAGATTGAAGTTTTCATGAATGAAAGTTGAATCGAATAATTGTAAATCTGAATTTGTTTTAGAATCACTAATTTTGCTTTCAAAAATTAAAGTAACATAAAAATAAATTCATTATGAAACAACAATAAAGGGAATTCATTCTTCCTTTTCATAATAGATTCTGGTTTGAATTTTGTGTAGTTTACAATCTAAATGTCCAGTTTTTATTAATGTAATACTTCAAGTAAAATTCATATGAATAAAAGACGCTAATTGATGGGGTTTTCTCTTGTTGGACAAAATAAAAATGTTCGTAGTATTTCAGAAAGCTAATTAATGTGAAATAATTAAGTAATGGCTGATTTTCTTGGACTTATTTTTCTTCTCTAATAAAAGATATATATTCGACTATATTCCTGTAAATAAAATAAATGAAGAAAGATGCAGCTTCGTTATATAAAACATTCATGATACTCGTGTTGGCACTTGAAAAACAATCCTTTTACTTAAAATTCTGCATTATGATATGCTAGTTTTGATAAAGCTTTATTTACATCAATAATTTTCTTTGGGAGCTTAAATCAAAGGGAACCAATAGATATAAGGCTTAATCTATTTAGAATAATTCAGTAGCGAAAGTTCCATTTTGCATTAACTCAATCTGGAATATCCCTTAAGGGGTTAACTAGAATTTTCCATAAGCATTAAATTTTAATGCAAATGCATAAATACATTTTTGCACGAAATAAAATGTAATTGCTCATGGGTATGCATAACGAACTTCATTGTATTGCATCGTGCAAAAGCTCGTCGCTATGGTAACGTTTTAAAGATGTACTTTCCTTAGGTTAGGGATTATACATACAAATTTATATTTTTTATACAGCATAGAAATTTTCTTTTTTGAGAACATTTTATAACTAAATCTTAGTTTAGGAAAGATTTTTTCTGTTGAAATAATCTTCTGAAATTTTCTTCTATTTCATTATACGAATGTTATACGAATGCTCTGGAACATCTTCGCTTCATTTGAATAAAATATGATTAACATAATTTATTTTCTCATACTAAAATATTGCAATTAACGTATAAATATGTATTCTTTTTATTTTAAGAATTATTCAACAGAAAAGATTATTTGGAAAATACTTTGTCGCTTATTTATCTACAGATTTATATAAGTTTAGAAATATTTTTTTTCTTGGAATTACGATTTCAATTGCATTTTCTCGTGTGATTGTAAGTCGTTATGGTAACATTTTAGGAATGTGTTTTATTTGTTTAACAAAAGAGAGGTAGCTGTTTATTTATTGTGTTAGTAAAAAAATCTATAAAGCTTTATTTGCACAAATAAATTTCGTGCATTTAGTATAATCATTTGCCATTATGAAAATATCTTAATAATTATTTATATTTATTTCGATTAAAGAATGATTATTCATTTATTTGTAATTATTTGTTTATATTTTTAAGAAATTATTGAAAAAGGGTAATTGTTATTTATATACAAAATCCGCGAATAAATCTTTTTTTATTCTTTAAAATATTTTCATTGAATTATGTGTGAATTCCATATCCTTTCCCATGATAATAGTCGTTATGTTAACATTTTAAACTTTATTTTACTCGGTTAATAAAATAAATTTTTATCTCGCTAATAAGATTTTTTTTAGGTTCAAGGATTTTTTAATACCGAAATACAACTCGTGCATTTTTGGAATAGTTATTTGTTAGCATGTCATTTTTAGAATGTCTTCATTTATTTTGAAAAGGAGTATTTTTTTTTGCGTGCAAAAATGATTTTTCTTTATAGAATCATCGATGTTTATGCTAATTTTTCTGCGAATAAATAAATATCTTTATGCAACGAAACTGATGGCTATGTGAAGGTTGATAGTTCAAAATTAGAATTTCATAATGTTCTCTTTATTTTATTAATACTATAACTTAGATTATTCTATTGATAATACTAATTATGTTTTTATTGCAAGAATTTTTAAAATGAAAAATAAATAAATAAATAAATTTGGTTTAGAAAAGAGAATTTGTCTTTTCTGAATAACAAATATAGATTTATCTGATTACAGAAACATATTTTTGGCTGATCTTCTAATGAAATTTATAGCAATTTTTAGATTTTTATTTATTGTGTTAGTTAAAAATGGAACATGTTAAGGAAATTTTTTTCTCAAATGTATGCCTTTTCTTTTATAAACGTTTGCATAATGATATTTAATAAATTATTTATTTTAATTGGAAGTGATTATCTGCTATGAGCGTTTATTTAATCATTTATTAATCATCGCTTATTACCTAACTATTGTTTATTAATAACTTTTTAATAGACACAATTTACAAATCGTGAATATTTTGTAACGTATTTTCTAGATGCATAGAAAATTGCATTGTATTTTTTATGGGACTATCGATTGTTAGTGTAACATTTTAAAAAATGGTTTTATTAATTTAACAGCAGAGACATAGTTGCTTATTGATTTTTTTAGTAAAAGAAAATGGGTGAAAACCCCCTTTGTAGCAGTAAAAAGCTTTGATTTTCCTCGTGTAAAGTACTAATAATTCCGGAATCTATTGTAACATTTTTCATGGATAAATAGCAGATACCATTGCATTTTCAAGTTCGGCTATCAGTTGTTCAAGTAATATGTTAGGAATATGTTTGATTGAACTAAACAGATATAGTTTATTTATTGGGTTTGTAAAAAGAAAATGCATGAAAATGTCTATTACGGGAAAAAATTACACGTACTTTTCTCGCATAATGGATGATCGGCATGATAGTATTTTAATACTTTTATTTATTCTGATAACGGATTTATTTTTTTCTGCACTTGCAGCTGGTGTCCTTTCTTTCATCGAATGACTGATTATTAATAATCACAGTTTATAAGAAACTCTTGGGAGTAAATCTAGATTCTTTTACTTTTCTAAATATGAAGTAAAGATCTGTAGATGTTCATTATAAATAAAAACCATAGTATTTGTAAATTGGATATTAAATTTCGTGATTCATCGTTGGACATATGATTGAAAATATCGTAAAAAATATAGGATAGACCTTTAAATATAAAGGTACCAAATTTGGTACAAATGTATTTTTTGAGTATAGATGCATCTAAATAAAAGGTTTCTAAATATGTTTTGATTATTTAAAAAATTCAGTTGCAATGCTATTTTTCCATTAATTTGGAGTACATCTTTGTACAAATAGTCCATTCAAGAAATCCTCAATATTCATATTCGAATTATACTGATATTATTTCAGTGTCTTTTATTGAATTTTAATCATCAAATATATTTTTATTGGTATTTTGACATAATTTTATAGTGACAATCTTCATATGCATTTGCAATACGATGGTATTCTCTCTGTATATATATATATATATATATATATATATATATATATATATATATAAGCACCTGATTCATTTCATTATTATGAATAACGCTTAAAATTAATATAAAAACTAAGCTGCAAACATTATTAGTCTATTTTATATCAATGGTTCTACAATTTTTTCCATATCTTTTACCACTACATAAACATTTTCATCTCTGTATGCTACAAAATATAATTAAAAATGTAATTAGATAACTTTAATAAAACAGTTAAACGAATTGACATTTCATTAAATTGAAAATTAATTCGAATCCTTTAATCGTTTTCCATTATAACCGCATTTATTCTTTTTTAAAAAAACTGAAGACTTCGGATTATTCAGTGTTTTAGAAAGGGGGAGAGAAATGCCCCTTATCAAATTACCCCACATCTAGACCGTTATAGAAATACATCAGGTTATCAGTAAGCGTACAGTTCTCGAATTGTCGAGTTCAAATAGAATATATTTACCTTTTTTATTACATTAAGCCTAGAGTGGATGGGAATATTTGTATTCTAAATAAGGATTTTTTTTAAACTTTGCTCTCAAAAAATTATACAACATTACATTGATTTTAAAAATGAACATTGTGTATAAGGATTTCTAATACACAATGTATTGTGTATAATTCGAAAGCTTTTAAGTTAATGTTTAAAAATATATTTAATGGAAGCTAATACAGGGATGGTGTCTCGCCTTTCATTCCAAGCAAGTTTTTTAAACTTTTGATATACTTATAGAATATATTGAATCCATTACAATCATATCGAATCTTATATTGCAATATTTAGGCATTTCTCAAATCTATATTTTTGCTTAGAAGTATAATTTTGTGAGGCTCTTTTTACAAAACTGTATTTTTTAGATATATTATATTCTAATTAACTAATAACTACTATCATATTAAATTTGTGAATTATTTTAATCGGAATCCTTTTTTTCTGAGCGTTTAGATTTATTTGTTGTAATGAAATTAAAGATTTATGTATGTGTATATATAATACGTAATATACACAAATGAAAAATAAAATTTTAATAAAATACAACGACAAATAAAATAAAAAACAAAAATAAACTAGTTTAGGGCAAAAAAAATGACAACAAATTAAAACTACCCTCTGTTTTCACCCCGGGATGAGTAATTGATGCGTTGACTGCCTTGGTTTATCTTTCGTTTCATATTTAATTTTTTACATATACACGTTAAATTTTATATCAGATATAAAATCTTCTCGCCACCTCCATGGCTAATATTTATAACTAAAATTTAGATGGCATTTTTTATAGAAAAAGCTATAATCCTATCAAAGCATATATCTTCTATTAAACTAAATATAATAAAAGTTAGAATTGTATAAACCTTAGCTAAGAAAATACCATAACAAATAAATTAAAATATACAAATTACTTTAAAAGATAAATGCATTTTTATAGCTCTAATGTTTGTAATTTTTTTTTGTAATGTTAGCTCAAAAAGAATTTGCGTAAGCTTAAAGAAAAATATCTAACTTTTCTTTTACATATTAACTCACAAATATGTGCTAATCACCGTGATAGTCGCTGCTTTCACTAATGTGATATCAAGGGATAACATACGGCTATAGTATATATATCCATTCTTAAAAAAACTTGCATTTTTAAACAATTCTTCGTTTTTATGAGGAAAGATAATTAAAATTTACTGCAACAATCGAGGACCTGTTAAACCCTGATTTGAGTGCTTTTTCTCAACAGGATTTAAAGATATTTTCAGACATTTTTTATTTGAACAAATTATAAACCATTCTGTTTAGAAGAATATAGATCATGTATTTTTCTCCCGTCAATACTGACTTTTAGAATTTACTGTAAATCTCACAAATGAGCGTGGTTTCCAAATATAGAGTAAGATATCTTGAGGTTATATGCACAACTTTTCAGTTTTATGGAATGGAAAAGTTTTGAATTGCGACTGTGTTGTCTAGCCAATTAAGTAAAGTTTCCATGTACTCGAAGAAAATATTGGTTATTCATGAAATTCTAAAGCCTTCTGCCCTTTTGATAATACATCAAGATGGTGAGAAGAAAGATTAAATGATATTTTTACTTTTAACAAAAAGGATTTCTAATTATTCACTGAAACAGAAAACGTTAAAATATAGGAAAACTCATATTTATGAAATGATATCGATTAGCAATACAATACGTTAGAGTAATTTTTATTTACTATAATAGGTTTAAATATCAAATTATGACAAATGAATAGATCTGATTTTGAAATTTGGTTGTTGAATATGTGACAATTTTTTATTACATTTTTTTATTGAATTTTAGGATACATTTGGACATTAAAAACGATAGATAACCTGAGTAGCATTTAATGTCGCTATATACAATGTTCTTAGTGCCATTCTTGAACATTTCTGAGTCTTGAATCAGCCATATAAATAATCAATACGCAATTTTGAAATAAAATAGTGTAGTCAGAAATTGTTTCATAGTCACATACACGTTAAAAAAATGAACCAAAAAATATCTATTGAGGTCAAGAATCAAGGTCGAAGAATAACGAATTTCAGAAACAGGACTATTATTCTGCGTTACACACCTTAGCGATGTAGAATTGTCGAAAATGCGTAATATGAGGATGTTCAGACCAGAATGTTCAAATAGAATAAAGTTTTAGGACAGAATATATAGAATTTATCCAATATTCAAATAAAAAAACATATTTAAAGATAAAATGTTTCTCTAATTTTGCCTTATCACAATGAAACATTCTATTATATTCGTGAGAATACATGTAAACTTTTACTAATCATGAATGTAAGAAATCAAAGATTGTATAAATATTAGAATTTATTTAATTAAGTTTTTCATTTAAACATAAACATTAACCTCGTTGCTGCTGTTACTAATGCCACTTGCCATGGGTAAGCGGGCTGACAGCCATCAGCGCTTTACAGACGACTGAGCGTCTCTTTTATAATAGCGCTAACTAGGGCCAAGAGTACGACTTAGCTACTTCATGCGTCACATTCGCTTGCACAGTCCCTTTTTACAGGGGTGCGCATTCCCACACCTCACAAATAGAACACAGAAGAACAACCATGCTCGATCCAGAATTCGTGCTCGGAACCCCCAGATCACGAGGAAGACGAGCTAACTTCAATCCAGGACGCTGACTATATTTACCTTATTCAAGTAATTTAGTAACTGGAAGTACGCTTCTGGGATCGACAGTTATAAAAAGAGTGATTGGATAAGGATAATACGTAATATCTTATGTATAAAATCTCCAGTAACTTATTTACCCTACATTTTACTTTTTTTGTAACATTTAAATAAATTTTTTCCTCCTTAAATTTTAATAATTATGAGGCATACGGTATTTTAGTTTTTGAAACTAAAGCACTGCCAAAATCCCCGTATTTGACACACGAATACATGCAGATGCATCGGTTTAACAAAAGCTACTGTATTTAATGACTTTGAACATGCAACATAGTGTCAGAAAGTGATACTTAGAAATTATTTACATATTTTTCAGCTAACCTTCCTTTTGTTTTTGAGCATTTTTAGTTGAGACAAATGGGACTCTTAGTAATAATTGCTTTATTGCAGTTATGTTATAATTAGCTAATCGTTAAGAAAAGCTTTTTTTATCTGCTTGAATCATGGCATTTAATCACGAAAGACACCTCAAACTAAAATGTAAAAATATGCATTTTTTCATAGGAGACTTGAGTCATTCACATTTAACTCGCATTTTACTCTTGGGACCGTTCCCAGATTTCTATAGTTCTGTTATTTTTTGGACAACGCCGCATTTGATCTAATTTATGCAGCTTTTTACCAATTCATTTTAAGTACAGAGATTTTATATTTCTCCTTGTTCTGCAACCCTTTCTACAATACTGTATAACATTAAACATTTTGACTTGAAAAAGTTATTCGTTCCATAATTATTTACCAAATGCAAAGAATTATTTATTGCTTCAAAAAATGTATGTAATTGTTTTAAGTTGAATTTCCCCGAAAAATTAAGCTATATCTTTTAACCCTCTCAGCAGATATATTTAAACATCAAAATTAAAAATACGTGAATAAAAAATGCTAATTAAATAAAATGATGCACTGATGAGGTAAAACATCGGTGTGCAAAAATTAATTTTATTGTATTAACATTATTGTATTGCATTCCGATGGGGCCTCTTACTCGCCATTCAAGATTGTGCATCATTTTGACGTTTTATTTGTTTTTCAAATTTAATTGTTGAAAACGTCTACATAATGGTTGAGAGATGCAGATTAATTTTTCAGAGAAATTTGACTTAAAAGAATTATATATTTATTTTCCATAGCAATAAATAAATCTTTAAATTGGGTGAATAATATTGCATCTAATTATTTGTCGGAGTGCAAAAAGTTAAATTTGCAACGTCTGATAATATTATTAGTAGACCTGAAGGTTTACTAGGGTTATTGGTTGCATTTAATTTCAATTAAAACGTTTAGATATATTATGTCCGATTCCATTACAGTATCAGACATTAAAGCTTGATATTTCAGTTGTCTCGCATATATTCCCGTCATTGTATGCTTAAACTATTTAACAGAGACCAGTTCCAGGATTGCAGTGATATTAAATTCGTAAATGGGAATTTCATCTATCACTTCGATTTTAAAATATTTTCATTTTTTAAATGCATCTTGTGAATTACACAGGCATTAAATGAGTCAATTTTTCAACTTTCAACTATAGAAAAAGATCATGTGATATTTAAAAAAATAATGAAAGTGGTTTGAATGATGGAACAACAATGTAATTCATGATTGAAAAATAACCAAAGAATAATTTTTTATTTAACTTTAATAATTTTAACCTTTTTAATTTAATTTTTATCCTATGAAAGGTTTTTATTCTATAATTTTTATATTTCAATATTTTCAGAAATTTTGATTGGGAAAACACCAAAATTCAGCTTGAAATTTTAAATTATAATTCAAATTAAAATATCAAGAACTTTATTCGCGTGCACACTCACACATTTCGAGGTATATAATATGCCAAAAGTTGTAGAAAAATAGCGTGGTCTAAACTGCATGCAAAAACACGCGTGCGCGCACACACGGGCGCACACTTAAACACATGCACGCACTTGCGAACTTACGCATAAGTTTTTATTGTAAGTGGAGATAATTATATTCAATACTCTATTTTAATTCGAGTCATATAAAAGCTTACAGAGAAGAATAAATTATGAATGCACCGACTTCTAAAATAAAATTTAGGTTGCGTGTCAACGATTTATTTTTTGCTTAACATTTAATTCAAATTAAAATTTAAACTATTAAAGATATGGTGATATCATGGATGTGAAGGCAATCCACATGTTTTTCTATTTCTTAAAAGTTAATTGATATAAATCACTCAAATTGCATTGATTTCAATCAGCCTATCCTAGTGCAGGAATGGGCAAACTTATTTTCTTAACCAGACAGATCGTTCGTCAGACGCTAATCAGTAACTTAAACTATGAAATACGTTTTTTTTTTTAACTTTTAGGTCTGAAATCTCTCTTAAATATTCTAATTAAAATGTCTTTATGTTTGCTTTGAATTAATCAAATTTTATAAATTACACAGATTTTTTATTTATCCTCTGTAATAATGAATTTATAATAAGATATAACTATTAAAATAAAAAAAAGTGAATATAGATTTTCATTCAACATTCAAACTTTTAATAGTTTTCCTGCCTAAAATTATGTAAAAATATCATATGTTAATATTTAATTTAACTGTGGAATGAAACAAAGCCATGCAAAATTTATTTTATAAAATGTGAACTATATAAAGTTTCGAATGAGATTTCGGTTCCTGAATTTCACACGAAAGTTTATCGAAATTAATCTCATTTTCAAACTACAATAGATGATTAACGTCGTCCATCTCAAGTTTTTAGGTCAATAATGTCTATTCATAAAAACTGTTCCAAACTGAAGGGCGACGTAAATCGAACTAGTTAAATCGTATTCGTTTTTAATATAAGATAGATATTTATATGAAGATTCGTGTACAGTTCCGAAGCTACAAATTGCTGACCTTTTAAGTTGCATGCGAAATATATTGAAAACTTGTATAACACATTAGTTCCGTAATTGTTTGCTCAACAAGTTTGTGATAAATAAAAATTGTAAATACGTTCATTTTAAATAAATATTCGTCCGGGAAGACTTTTTACTATGAAACGTAAAAAAGTTATATTTTTTGGATATTTGGATAAAAAAAGATTGAATAAACATGTATGAAACAAAATATATTAGTTTGGTGGAAAAAGTTTTTTTTTATTTAAATTGGAAAAATGGATTTTTGTTGTTTAAAAAATGTATAAAGCAAAATTCATCAAGCCTAGACTTATCAAAGGAATCGTTTAAAATTTTGTAGAGTTTAAGAAAAGTATTATCTAGCAACAGTATTAAAAAAATAAGCTGTATTTTTGTTATTTAAATATTAGTGTTCTATCGATTAATAATATCACTTATAATTTTGTTTCATATTGTGGTACTAAAATATTTTTAAATGAAAGATTACTTATTCTCTAGTCCAGGAACTGTAAAACATATAAAGAAATTATTTCAAATTTGGACAAAAATTGTGGATTAGGTTTTAATTTATGAGGAATTTTTTTTCTAAAAAAATACCATAAAAATTATAATTTGAAAAATATGGGATCTAAAAATGTAAAATTACACTAAAGCGTAAATAAATTCCAATATAAAAACCAGTGTGACTTCCTGAAAAAAAATTAGACAAAATTCTAGCAGTTCCCCAATTATTAACAAAATTCTAATGCTGATGAATAATTAAGTAAGGGAAATAAAAAAAATCGACTTTCGAAGGCAGTTGATACCTTAAATGTAAATATACTTTGCTGAATATTTCATTTTCACAATTCATCAAAAGATAAGATCATATGTATAGTAATGTTGCACGGAATACTTACTAAATGTGCGAAAGTTTTCCATCGGTTTCCTGGTTAATCTTCTATTTTGCTACTGCCATCATGTTTTGTTTTAAATGCTTGAATAAACATCTATAACATATAGTTAGGAGCATTTTATTTCCGATAATCTGCCTCATCATTCGCTGTGCGAGCATTTTCCAGGAATGGAAATGGATTTCAAAGAACTATGGGGGAATTGTTAGATGCTCAATCAATGCGAGTGGCAATTAAGGCTTTGGCTTGTATCGAAAAATCGAAAGTGTACAGCACACATCTTACACAAAAGCATATTCGAATGTCAAATGTATGTTCCCCTCTTCTGAAAATTCGCTTTCTAAATGGATAAACAATGCATTTATTCGTGCATTTACACAAAAATAAACATACATGCATTTGAAATACATTTAAGATGTGTATTTTTGGAACCATTCGAATGTAATTTAATTCCGTGAATAAATGGTTTGCTTTTAATAAATTTGTTCTAATGTGATAATTGTTTATAGTTTGGAAAGAGAATATTTTCAGAAGGTGAGAGAAAATGAACATATACTGATGATTAAAAACCGTCACGCAGTTTTTATGGTGTATCTTGGCAAATAATATATTTTCGATTCTTTTGATTAAGTTAATTATGAATAATATAAATTAGCTATAAGGATGAACGGTTAAATATACTTTTACATAGATGGTAGAAAATGAGAAGCATTTATTAATCAATAAAATCTGTTACACGATTATTGAGCATATTAACAAATAGAATTTTCAATATTTGTAATAATGAATATCATTAGTTAGTGATAAAAAAGAAAAATGAAAGGTAAATATTCTTAAAAAAATTCTGATTAAATATAATTTGTTATTGGGGTAAAACATATTAGTTGCCAGTAGTATCGTATACATATTTTGAAAATATATAACCTTTGATTGCCTGAAATATCGTACAAGAAAATATTTTTACTTCCTCGGAATATAAAGTATATTGTCCTTTTCAAAAACTTCGAACTAGATCTTCGCAAATCTCCACATTTCAGATTTTTTCCGAGTCCGAAAAAAGCATTTTTTTGGGTGCTTTGTGTTTTGCCCCCAATCAGTTTTTTTTTCTGTTTTTTGAAAATACTTAGATAGTTGGCTGACATTTCGTACATGAAATTACTATAAAATTTTGAAACAAACGAGTTAAAAAAGTGTATCTGACTGGCTATTCGAATACAAATGAATGCGATTACTATAAGATTAAACAGCAAGGGAGATCTAATTTGGATAAAGATTCTACCTTTAAAATATAGATATTTTTAAAATTATGATCCAAATACGTGAAATATTCAATCGGCGCTTTGATATGTAATTGTTTATGCATATAAGCGCAATAATTCCTTCACGTAGCGAGTTAAATGGATGAAATTCGATTTGTTATGAATAAAACTGTTTTTTTCGATGGACCGATAAAAAATGGCGTTTAAAATATGTATTCTTTGAATGAATTCAGTAAAATGTAGGTTCACACGAAAAATCTATTTTTTTAACTACTTCATAAATACAATTCAAGTTATTTGCGGCCCTTCCTAAGGTCAACTAAATTATACGTGTGTGTGTGTGTGTGTGTGTATGAAAAATTAATCAAAGGGTATGCGAAAAAGACACGGGAGACTATTACAGCTGGTTTTTAAAATAATTAGTTAAAATAATAATTATTATGACATATAGAACATTGGGAAATTAAACGTCGAAGCGCTTCCATAACTTTAATCCACTGACCTGTTTTCGACAAGTGTATATATTTTAGATCATTTGATAATCTTAATATTCAAACTGCCTTTGATATCTAAACCAAGTATTAAAGTTATTTTCAAACAAACAGCTTATGTCCGGGTACAATTTGTATTGATATCTAGAAGCATTGATTTTTGCCAGAAATAGCAAAGATATTATTTCTTAGAGCGATATCTACTAAAAAGACTAAATATTGATTTTAAAAGGGGGAACCATTCGCTTTTTTAAATAAAAACAAAAAATATCTATATTCTAAACAACATATACTCATATTAAGGATAAATCTGAATTTTGAATTTTATTTTTGCATAATTTCTATAAATAAAATTGTAAACGCAACGCGTTTTATTTTACTATTAACAAGCTCAGTTTGACTTAATATGAGGTTTTTTATTGATTTGGCTCTCTTTGGGAAGAGTTTTAAGCAATCAAAAGTTCATTTCAAAAACTTCTCAGAATTTCAAAAAAAAGTATACATACATAGAAATAAATGATGGTTCAAATTATTAAAAATCGCAATTTCTTTAAGGAAAAATCGAAATGGAAATTAACTATGTTAGACAAACTGATTAACCGGGCTAATTGTTTCAAGAAACTTGCCCCTTTAAATATCATTCCATCAACGTCAATATATGAAGATGAGATAATAAATAATAAAATTACTAAACGCAGTCAACAGTTATATTGCCGAACTGATTGTACACGCAAATTTCTATCATTAAGACAAAATTATCCCAAAAATTCTATTAATTTTTTAGAGAATATTTTACATCTTTCATAGATGTACGAAACAATAAAGATAAAAACCGTTGCATAATTTAATAACCCTTTCGAATTCAATTCGATTTAAAAATATTTCAATAATTATTGTATAACAATAATAATGATAATTAATCAAATCCTTTTTAAATTTAGTTATTGATATTCATCGTTATTGAATCAAAAAACGACGAACCAATTTTGATTTTCAATACAGAATAGAAAAAGAAAAGAAAAACATAGCTATTTCTATACTAACTAAATTGTGATGATGATAAATGATTACTAGGAAGAAAAAGTAATTAAAATTATTTATTTTTTCTAAACCTGCCAGATTTAACTAACACGGCTTTTGGGGGGGGCGCTATTCTAATTAGTTATTTTACTGCCGGCTGCTCTTTAAAACTATGGCAAATAAAGCAAATTATTGCCAAACAGGCCTTCCTTTTGGCGATCTCGTTTGGTAAGGAAACTGATCAAGAAACGGTCTATTGGTATACAAGCAGCACTGCCGGGTTAAGTCAGATTAATTAGAAGAGTAAGACATTATATTCAGAATGTGCCTTCAAGAGACGGATTAATAACTTTCAATTTTCATCCGGTGAATTTATATACTTAGGCATCGATTATAAAACAAGTGATATTAAAAAAATTAAGTCAATTCCTACTTAGGCCAACAAAGAGAAATTTTAGTTTAGTTACCTTTCATTAAATAAAATCTATATAAACAATTTATCAAAAAAATGATTGATTTTTCGCAAGAATTGAACTCGCATTCTTTACCTTCTGGTGAAATACATCGAAATCCTTGCATTTAACCGATTGAGCTATTGCCTGTTTGTTACAATTTTTATTACAAACTGCTAAAACTCTATTTAAAGCATTAAACATGAATTGAATTTAAAGAAGGAATTAATAGTTCAACAAACTGTATTGACATCAAGCGTCATCCACCAAAAGTGTTTAAAAAATGTATTTGAAATTGAGTGGATGAATAAAAAGTATTTTTATTAACGATTAAACTATATATATATATATATATATATATATATATATATATATATATATATATATATATATATATATATATATATATATATATAATACAAAGATATAAAAATAGTGCCAACTAATAGTTGGAATGGAATATAAAAAAAATAATGTAATCCTTAAAAAATTTGAAATTGGTAATTTGCTGAATTTATACGTTTCAACCTTGCCTCACTTTTGGAAAACAATTTTTTAAGAATTACATCCGTCTGTTTGTCTGTGAACATTATAGATCAAAGACGCTTTCACTAGATAGATGAAATTTAGGTTGTGCTCTTTATACTAACTTATACATTTTCATCTGATTAAAAAATTATTCAAAAGACTGTCTCTTCGAATAAAGAGGATAAAATTCCTAATTCAAGAGGATAATATTTGATTAAAAGTTTCTGCATCTAAAATACACCCTTGCCAGTGGTTTAAAACCAAATCCATCAAGGCGTTGACCTCCTATCGATCTACTGTTTCAGAAGCATACAAACAACTCAAAAGTAAGAAACTCTGATTTAAATTCATAAGATTTGGTATGTTTTCCTGTTACTAAATTAATTAATTTTAACGTCTTTAATTTTTTTCCCTTTTTCTAGTCTGTAATGTGCTAAACTGCATCAATAAATAAAAAATAATAATAATAATAAAATGCTGGTAATTGTTTTATCGAATAAATAAAGTTTAGATTATTATTCGTGAGGAGCTTTATTTAACATTAGTTACTGTTTCACTTTCAATATTTGATTAATTAATAGTATGAATCTTTAGTAAACGCTTATGATATATCTGTACGTAAAGCAGAGGTGTGAATTTTCTGCCTAGAAACAAACCAATGCGCATAAAATCAAAATGAATGAACAAAGAATTTCAATGACAAACTTTTGCTTCTTGAAGTTGCAAATAATTTCATTTTGCACAAATAAAAAAAATAGGCACCTCTGAAATGTAGAATTCTTTTAATAAAAGAAAGAGAAATAATGAAAAATGACATAAAAATCTACTTTATTTACAAAAAAATAATTTATTAATCACTACTGCAACCGACGTAAAGTGCATCTTCTTTCAGTTCATTCAGAATAAATTTTTGATGCTTACATTTATTCGTTTTAACCTGTTTAAAAGTATCTATTTTATAACACCATACCTTATCTTTTGTCCGAAAAACAAAATTTATGTTTCTTTCGACTATTTCCTTCCCCGGTAATCCACGGTACAATGGGATAGGTTCAGCGTTCAACCAATGCGAGTACAAGAAACAAGCACTGTCGCTTTTGGCGTCTTGGAGTTCCAACCATCGAATAAGAAAAAAAGCATTTTTATCGACATAATCTTTTTCCCTCAAGACATGTTGTCTGAGCTTATAAATGCATTCTAAAGTTAATTTAATATTGATTAGGATACAAGGCCCATAGACAATCTCGAGCATTTTTATCCGCCCCTCGCAATTAATGGCAAGCATATAGATTCCAAAAGCATCAGGTGCCTTATCATTCGCAATGACGGTGACCAATTTTTTCCACTGGGTAAAATAAGTATCGCAAATTTCACATTGTGTCCAGGTACAATTTTTAACAACTTCTATTTCGATTGGTTTCTTAGAGAAATCGGTTTTCCTTGAGTAGCACCACTTTTGAAGTTCACTTGAAAATATAAGGTAATCTATCCTTTGAAGAAAGTCTAATCCGGGCCAATCTTTCTGCAGTGACGGTAAAATACCATAATTGCGCCAATGTGCACATAAAATAGCCACTTCTCTCTCTTTATTTTTTTTTAATGTTGCCCATCTACAAAGGATCATCGGAAATTTATGTTTGTATTTTTTGTCTGTTTTGATGACTTGTTTTATATGATCCACATTTTCATGCACAACTTTTTGAATATCCCGAGTATCAAGAACTATTTTCACAATTTCTAACTGGTTGTTGTATTTTATAGCCAGCTCTAAAATACCAGGCTTTTTTGGTATTTTGGCCTGAATCTCTTCATTTGGTTCTCTCCATTCTCCAAGCCTCCTGTCGCAGAACACGCACCCACCTGGATAAGTCGTGTCCCAACCTTGACAAGAATCCACAGGGACGATGTCATTGCATTTCTTGGCGGAACAGCCTTCAGATGATATTACATCATTTGATTCTGCTGTAAAAATTAATTTTTGTTACTATTAGGGTAAATCTTTCATAATAATAAAGATGTGTGTTTCTGCTAATATTCTACAAGCGAACTTAGGTTACAACTATCGAATTCGTAACACTTGCAGAATGGTATAGTGAATATCAAACATGTTTTTTGAAATTTTAATTGAAACTTAAGCTTAATTTATTTCCTTTTTACAGTAACTTCCGAACAATATATTTGCATTAAAATAAATTTTCCTTCGCCTAATTTCTAGAGTTTTGTCAACTTTTTTAAAAAATATTTTTTTATCTGTCCTTCCAACATAAGATTGCATTATTTTCTGAAATTTTAACAGCTTTTATTGTTCCATTTAATATTTACTAGCATGGGAAAATTTATATATGTAAAGCTAATTTATAATTTTATTTAAGGTTCAATTAATTTTTAATGACAGTTTAATAAAGTCGAAAAAAAAGATGAAAATGAAGTTAAAAAAGACGAGAAAAAAACAACGGAAGGTAAAATATCGATTATTAATAGGGATGCTATGTCTTTGGAATGATTTCCATTACTATTAGCATTATAGCCTGCCATTCAGAAAATGTATATAAATAGCAAAATAAGTTTTTTTTAAACGTTGACAGAATCATGAGTATGGAATAAAGTCTAACCGATTTCATAGAAATTAAATATAACTGATATTCTCAGCAGACCAACTAATCGCTCAAAACAACTAATACTAAAGGTGAAGCTCTGATTACAGAAAAATTCCCTTTATGATCTAATTGAATCAATCTCGAATATGAAATTGGTAACAGCGTTAAAGATTTTTTATGGTTTAATTTGATGAAAAATTTTGAATGTTTTTTTTTAAAAATAAAATTAATTTTCCAAAATATTAATACATCATTGTTCTAGAATCATGATGTAAAATTAATATGCCATTAGATCAATTCTTTAATTTTGAAGGACTTGGTGACCGAATACAAAATATGATTGTCATACTCGAACTAGATTATATGTATAAAATGATATATTTCTGTTCTTATTGAACAAAAGTACATTAGAAATTCTGAAATCTAGAAAGTCTTTCAAAAACCCTATTTATAAATAATATAGAAGCAATTGATTGATGAAAAATAGTTAAACGATTGATTGATTGATGAAGACCATAGAAACGATTGATTGATTGATTGATGAAGACTATAGAAACGATTGATTGAATGATTGACGAAGACTATAGAAACGATTGATTGAATGATTGACGAAGACTAAAGCCATACAAAGTTTTATTTATTCCATAAGCCTATTTTTCTTGGTAGCTTTCTATGATCTCTAAGTACAGCTTATTGGTTACTTACTATTGAATGGCAAGAAATTTGGTGTCAAAATGATACCATTTTTTTATTTTTCTTAACAAAAATATTAATATCAAATTTTTTAAATAACATAATAAAGGTCGAAAAGATGTTATTATAAAAACATATAAAAATCTTTTCATTAATATCTACTTCATTTAGATATTACGGAATTGCAACAAAGTAACTGTTAGAATTGAACAGAAAAAATGAATACAATACTTTAAAATAATACAATATTTACAATGAATACAATATTTTAAGAATATTTCTTTATAATATTTAGATTAAAAAAAGTTTCAGAGATATAGTGTCAATGACTCTATAAATGACAACAAAAACTTGGGGAAAAATAACCCAGTTATACGTAGGTGTTCATATTTAGACTTTTGCCAACATGCTACTGAAAGAACCACTTGAAGGGGAGGTACTGAGATGATTGTATTCAAGGACAAAATGCCGCGTGATAATCATAGCCTATTGAGCAATGCGGGATTGTTTTGGGTTTTGTCTCTAGTTGCAATTTAATAAAAACACAGTAAGAATAGTGTCCAAAAACTTTCTACTCCATAAAAACATATATATATATATATAAGAAACTCTCCACCCCCATAAAATCATGCAGTTTAGAGAGACGGAATGTCTACGAGTTCCAATTTCTTTTATTTTTAGAATCCTACACTTGAACATTTTATGCCTTATAGTTATAATAAATTAAAACTAGATACGAATTGTAAACTTTTTTTTTCTGATCGATTGAAATCAAAATAAAAAAAAACTAGATTTTCAATTTAAAAAATATAATCGATTGCAAAATTTATCTAATTTGTACGGAATTTTAGCTATTGTATTTACAAATATGAAAGCGAGAAAATACGGATCGAAAAACAATCAGTCCCTTGACGAATTTTGTTTAAAATTTATTATCGGATGATAATTTAGATATAAAATGTGTGTAATATCACCAGACAAAATTCTTACGACTTGAAACATAATTTAGTTCTCCTTCGATTTCTATAGTATAATTTTCTTATCCACTATTACTCAAACAATCAGATTTCCTGAGTATACATTCCGTATAAAATTTGATAGATTTCTATAAATTTGGTGTTCAGGTCACATTCCAATCTTGTTGAAAGCGTTAATGAGTCGCCTTTTAAGCAGGCAGACATAATCCCAAAACTGTGTTTCACGGATTTAATATCTCTGAAATAAGGAAAGCGTCAATATCCTGACATCGAATTTGGTGACGCAAATCTATTAAACAATAAAGTCAATATCTGGCAAAAAGATTAAAATGCTTTCTCTTTGGATGCATCTAAAAAGAGAATAATAAATTTTGTCACGGAAATGTTAAATTAAATACCAAAAATGAAATTCACGATCGCTAGTTTCAAGTTATCTTGTGAAAGAATTATTTTAAAGTTATTATTTGTTTTAATTAATTAAACTCATTAACCAAATAACAGGTTTGAAACAATCATGGGACTTCTCTATCAGTCTCTATTCCTCTCTCTAATATATATAATATTTTGAAGTTTCATTTTCAATTTTCTAGCTGACAAATAAAATTTTAAAGCTCCAACGATTGTTAGATGAAATAACAACTACTATGTCATAGTTCTAAGCCAACCTCTTAAACATGCATCTAAAATGAAAGAAGTATACTTGGGTGATTATAAAGCAATTCTGGTAAACTCAAGTCAACCTTTTAAAAAAGCATTTGCTTTCAAAGAAGCATACATAATAATAATAATGCAATACTGGTAAGAGCAAGTAAAAAATTATATGCTATTTAAAGGTACTGATGAATAGTACCATTTATGCTTTATTTATTGCTTACGTGATTTAGAGCTTCAATTATTCGATAGCTTAGTAATAATAATAAAAAAACCTAACGGAAACACGTTTTCGCGCGATAATAAAAATAATTTGATATAAGAAATTATTTAAAAAAATGTTTTTTGGAAAACTCACATTTCCATTTTTCCCAAATATGTACAATTAATCTCATTTGCAAGGTAAAGATTAAACTGCTTGTCCTGTAAAGTTTCAATACATATGGCAAGTATATATGTATATATACAATATAAAAATTTACCTTTAGTAGCAGAAATAAGACGCGAAAACATGTTAAATTCGATTAAAATCAAAGCAGCATGAAATACATAAATAATCAGTAAGAATATTGCTATCGATTATTCACGAACAAATTATTCATTGAAAATTGACATGCAAATAAAGTAGGGTTTTAAATATTTAAATGCTTACAAAATACAAATAATTCTTACCCATTCTCACAAAATAGTTTTATCCTATTCGAAACGCGCAGCGCGTGTTTAACAACCGGTTTAGCAGTCCGTTGAGCTTGTTTGTGTATTATCTGAAGGATGGAGATTGCACAACATTGAGAAAAGAACTTCTTTTATCGCTAATGGTTGTAGATTCAGCGCAATGTGGTGCAACACTTCCTTGCTTTTCTTTTCACCTCATAGGTAACTTTATCGCTTCTTTGGCATTATTGTCGATTGTTTCATACACTATTTTGGCGCTTTTTTTTTGCAGCATTTATTTGTTGTGAAGGAAATGAAAAGAATATGTGCAAAATAAGCTAACGATAGTAAATTTTTATGAACGCCATAAAATGTCGATTGATAAAAAATATTTTGATATTTAGAATGAAGGGTAAATAAATTTAAGATATTGGATAAATCATATTTCTGAAGAATCCAATTGCATTTTATATTACATTTTCAGAATGCATCTTAAATAATGTTTTACTTCGCCTAGAGCAATGGGTATGCATGCTTCTACTTATAAAATCAAATAAAAGGCCATAGCCATCTTAAAAGATTTTGTGGATTATATTGGATTTTTGCATCTAGGGAAGAAAAATAAAAACACATTTTTCAATAGATAAATTCCTCTTGCTTAAAGAATACATGTTAAATTTAAAAACTGAATTTAATATGTTGAAAAACAAACTCATAAGTATCTTTTTAAATATTGTAATTAAATATTTTTTTGAAATATTAAAAATTTTTTTAAAATATTGTAATTTTTTTTGAAATATCAAAACATTTTTTAAAAAAATATTGTAATTTTTTGAAATAATTAATTTGTTTCGCTAATTATATTTAATGTGAATGTATTCATTAATGAATGTATGTTTATCCAGTCACGTTTCTGGATTTTGTAAAATTATATATGAATTTTTTTGCGATGTGTTTATTTTTAAAAATCTTTTTTTCATCATTTTGATATAAATGGAATAATTTTTCGGAAATGCAATACTGATTTGTATATCATTGTTTTTTGCCCCTTTTGAATTTTACTATGATCTTCGAAGTGTAAGGCTTAGCGAAATTAAAGATTTTAAGCTTAAATAAACTTTTAGTCATCTTTTGCTTGAGGCCAGAAACTTGAAATACGATATCTCAGATTGCTACCCTTAAATCGCAAATTTTTATTCCTCATTTTTTATGTAATAATTTAAATAGTATATTAATTAATTAAACAGTTACAATTTAATGAAACAGTTTTGCATTTCTATAAATAAGTTAAAAGATGACAAATACAAGATGTCCCTAATTAATTATGCAAGGAAATGGATTTAAAATTTAGAAGATAAAAATAATTTGAATTTTATATGGGAACTGAATGAATTTCAATACGAGCACTATTTGCTGCTTTTAGAATATCAAGTCTGCTCTCCATTTTTTTCTTGTTAATGCTTAGTTTCTGAAGAGCCAATAACAGTTTTCATAGTAATGTGATTTCTTAATTTTTACACGTAGCTAATGTCTGCCATAATCTGTCTGATTCTCTAAACATATTCAGAAAAAAAACAGTCGAATGGTGGGACATCAGAAGAATATGGAAGCCATAAAAAATGTCAATCTCTGCCAATCCACTGATATAAGGTTTTATGAGAGAAATCAGACGCGCTTCCTCGATAGAAAATTTATCTGGTTTTCTAAAATCTTTTAAATATCCTTTAATTGTTCTTCTTTGGCGGAAGTTTATTCTATCTTAATTTTATTTTCGAACATTTCATCCTTTTATATGTAGAATAATCATATCACGTTTCCAATGCAAGATGCATTCGTGTGTGTGTAAGCAACAAAGTCTCCCTGTTGCAGTAATTGTATTGATCACGGATGTAACAATGAATCGGTTATGTTTATTAAAATAGTACGAAACAAATCTTCCATATCTAAATAAGTAATTTCTCCGGTTCTAGTGATCAACAAAAAACTTGCAGTTTCAGAACCATTGTAGTAGTAGAACCATTTGGCCAGTTTCGATGGCCAAATGGTTCGCCATGAAAATTTTTTTTGAAATAATCATTAGGAGGCCAGAAATAAATTGAAAAACCAGCAGACCTTTCCAAAGAAGACTACGAACACAAGTTGACATCAATTAAAGGAGAGTTGAAAAAAAATGATAAAAGAAATCATTTGCCATGCGGGAATGAATCGAAGAGATCATAACTTTAAAGTATGAGAACAATAAAGATGAAAAGGAGCACAAATGGAAACTACTATCAGTCTTTCTGTCCAATTTTGCTAGCAATGACCCTTAAGACAATCCCTCCCATACTATGCTGAATTTTTCCTTAGTTTAATGAATAAAATTCATCAAGCAAATATTTGATAACTCAATCTCAATAACTTTTTAATAGTGTATACACACTTAAGTGAGCATGAATATTTTTCAATCGAATGCCATTGTGTCAATTTTTCTGTCTTCAATTGAAATAAAGTAATAATGGAAAATATGCTGCGCTGCCTGTGTATTTTTATTTTATATATTTGCATTATTTTAAAAGATGATGGATGTAACTGATTATTAAAATGCAGAGGTCACCGTAACATGTGTCCATAGTGACCATTCAAAGCGTCGTTTGCAGTGAAAAAAATAGAAATAAATTAAAAATTTTAAACAATTAGTTTTATTGTTTTATTAGTACTTTGTACAATTGCATTCCAATTTAATTTTGTTATTAAGTTAATAATTTATGGACATTTTGCATTTTATTTATTTAATTAAAACTGAGAAATAAAAATTGAATCGAAAAAAATAAAGTTTAGTATTTTAGAATACTACATATACTAAGAGTCATTATAAGAGCATCGAATAAAGATTTTTCTAGTTGAAATTGTGTTTCCGAAATAGTTTTCTAAAATTTGATACTTAAATTTTCTTCATTCTATTTTAAAAGCAAAGAAATGCTTAGTATTTCTCCACTACTTTAAATAATAAAAATAAGTTTAAACTTAAGGATCCGTTGATAGAAACAGCAGCGCATTGATAATTTAATCCTAGATTTGATGTTTAAATTTAATAAGATATTGTTTCTAGGAAAAGCGATTTTGTTGAGCACTCTAGAAGAACGGCAATAAAGGTTTCCTGATAAGAGATTTTATTAAATTGGATCGACTTGAATTGATGGCTCTTTCTGAAATTCGTGGTTCCAAGAAATTTTCTTCATCTTTGAGTTGTTGTGTTTCTTTTCTCTTGTTTTAAACTAATTGGTATCAATCCTCATCAATTTATTACGTTAATTCCTTTTCAACAAACAATGAATAAGCAATTTCAGTTGAAGATAAAAGTGAGGACTATATTCTATTGTATATCATTGAATAAAACATAAATTAGATTTTACGTTGAATAATGTAATCATTTCAAGTTATTAAAATTAAAAGAATTAAGGGAACTGAGACGGTTTATACCTTCAAAAAATCGATTTTTCAATTTTTGCCCTAAAAAATAGAAGAAAATTCGCTGAATCCAGCAATGTATGATAGGTATAGTTTTATAAATATGAAGGCCAAGAGATTAAAATTTTAAAATGCAAACAAAGGTGCCACGCCCCTTTTTTAAAGGGACTTTATTTTAAATTAACCTTTATTTTCACTTTTATTTATTTATTATTTAAGTCTTTTTCATAATTTTATAATTTTGGGAAAGGATACGAACAACTCAACCCGTTATATTGATATTTACAAATTTATTTAACTGTTATTCTTCACCTCGTGCTTTTTTTGTTTACAGTGCTCACCGTGATCTCGCTTCAAAACTTTTATTACATTTTATTGATAAAGTTTTTTTAGTTATTCTGAAATTACATATAACGTAAATATACCTAGAAGAAAACTGTTTGGAAAAAGAAAATCTCGCCCGAATCGATTTTCTACTGTGAGTCAAACATAGAAATGTGCTGACAGTGAAAAATTGAATAAGTGCATCCAAAAGAAAATTGGAATGTGCTGATTTATTTTCTGATAAGGAAGTTCATAACAACATTAGTTATTCTAGCGATATGGAGTCCACAAATATTATCATTGATTTGAGAATATTAAGAACACTCCTAAATACATTTTAACAATGTAAGCAATGTTGCAATTTTGATTCAACAATTGTGTATGGGAAAGAATCCTAAAAAAACATATTTGTTCAAAACATTAAAAATGGGTGTTATGGATGCGGTAATCTGTTTTAATGATGGACTATTCAGTCGAACTGAGGTACTTAAAAATTTAGGTATAACATCTGGAAGAAATGCTTATGATGCGTTGAAAAAAATAGATTTGCTTCGTATCCGAGAAGCTGATATCATGCATTAAAAAAACTAAAGAAGCAAGAGCAATTAATAGACAAATGAAAAGAGTATCAGAACTTCTGGAAGTGTCTAATCAAAATGAATATGGCCCAGTGAGGTTTTAAAAATTGTTATAGATTTTTTTATTGGTAAATATATAGTTTTTTAGTTTTCTCAAAACGTGTTTTTTTTTTCAATTTTAGGCACACATACACTATTCTATACATCATAGAGAGATAAGATTTTATATTATGATATATATCATTATTATGTATCTATTAAACCTTTTTTTATATATTTTTGGATAGTAATATAATTTTAAGAGGATATTTATTATGAAAAATATCACAATTTTCTGAGGATTTATAGTTATATGACATTTAATATATATAAAAAAATTTTTTTGGTTCTAACAGAACAAAAATTGGTTCACTATAATTATTATATTTTTATGCACATATTATGCTAGGTTTAAGATAATGTTAAGTAGAATTTTTTTTCTGAGTGTACCTTTGTGTACTTCTATATGCTTGGCTAGCCGCATCATAATACATTTTCGATTTGCTATAGAAAAATAAATACTTTAAAATATAGCTAATTTTTTATTGTATTTAATTGAGAATAGTACATTTTATCTATATTTGTCATCTTTTTACAGAGAAATAATTTTTACTGTAATAAAATTCCCTTTAATTACAACTGAAATTTTGACTGTTTTCATTGTCGAGACCGTCCCAGTTCGCTTAAGAACTTGCTTTTATTGAAGAGTGTATAAAAGTAAGTAATAATAGTTTTTTTTAAATCCGTAATATGGGTTAAAAAAGTAAAAAGAGGAAATGCTCTAAAATAAGAAGGTATTTAATTGTACATAAAATGTTTTAAGTAAAAAAAATTAATTATATTTAATTCAAGTTATAAACAAGTAAATATACCGATAAAATATAATGCATATAAAAATTTCTTAAATGCATTAAAATAAGAACTTATTTTAATAAAATAAAATAATATACAATGCTTAAACCCAACTTGAGAAAGGTTCATGAGAAATTTGCTCATATACCACAATAAAAATACCATACTACCTCTTTTCAGCATGAAAATTATGAATCATAAGAGAAGACATTATTATGAGGAATTAATTTCGTTTTTTTTTTAAAAATCTGCATGTCTTGGTGTTTTTACAATACTGTTCTTTCAGTACCGTTTGACCGTTGAAACAACAAGATTTATGTCACATTTAATTTATCTAAATCATTTGAGCTTTTTGTCAATTCCTACTACTATTTCACTCTTCCTATATACATAATATGTATATTCAAAACGTTCAATTGTTAATAAAATATTTTTTATTCGTCTACTGAAGTTCAAATTCATTTTTCAAACTTTTAGTGCATGACACTTTGTCAATGTTTTTAAAAAAATATTAATTCATTCATTAAATTCAATTAATTTTTAATTCTTTAAATAGAGTTTCAGTAGTTTGTACTGAAAAGTGAAATCAACAGGCAATATCTCAATCGTTAAAATGCAAGGATTTCAGCATTTTTCACTTGAAGGTGAAGAATGCGAGCTCAATTCTTAGGAAAATCAATTTTTTGCTAAATTATTTATTTTTATTGTAATTCTGTAATAAAAAGTAACTAAAACAAAACTTTTCTACAAGCGTATAATTGTGGATATTCCAATAGATGTCAACCTTTTGAGGGCAGTTAAGAATCTAATGTAAATCTATGCTTAGTTGCTAAAAGTTAGTGCCGAATTTTAATTAAATAGCTCTTTTCTTTTTGAAATCAGAAAATTATTTTGCATTCTATTAAACATATAACTCTCTTGTGAATATATTTCTTTCAAAATTTCAGATATCTACTAAATATGTTTTTATAAAATATCAGCTGTGTTGTTAAAAGTAGTTTTTGAGTTCTTGTGCCCACAGACCGAAAGTTCAACAAACAGACAGGTACAATACCAAGATTTTGTTTTTGAAGATCTGAATCCTAGGGATTCATCAAAATCTGCTCAAAGGATTCTTTGACGGTTATTATACTCTTTATAACATGTATGAGGGTTTCCGATTAACCTTTTTAAACTAAGAAAACAGCCACAGAATCGTTTTATGGCAGGGGTGTCTACGGGATTTTAGGGATAATGAGTTCAGAAACATTCCATCAAAACGATCACAAATTAAACAATGCAAGTGGAGTCATTTCTAAATTTAAACAAACATTTATTTAAGATAAAAGCGGAAATATTTACAGGTGGCAAATTTTTATAAAGATATCATAGCAAGTAAACTAGATCGTTCTCAACAGGACAAGCATCCTGCTAATCATTTGGGGAATACGTTAGAAAGAAAAGAATTAAATTAGTTTTATTTCCTATAGGATTTTATTTGGAAACTGACACGCACAGCATTAAAGCAGGTTGTCAGCTCAGAAGTTAGTTTACTTCTGTCTCCGATCTAAGTGTAGATTTAACAAGTGTAGATTTATTAAGCCGTTGCCGGAGCCTAGCACCGGCAACGGCTTATCCTTGAACTTGGCCAGAAGTTGATTGAGGTTCTGCTTTAGGAGGACTGGCTTGGACTGTTTTTTCCCCTTAAAGTACCGTCAATAGGTAGGTACGTGAGGTGGTGAAAGGCTGCTTTTCTATTGACTGCTGACTTGGGTATGAGAATACTATTAAACTGAGTGCTGGGTAAAATTATTATGAACTTACAGTTTGTGTCAAGGAACCAAACCGTATAAATAATTTTTTCAAGAGGTCTGTTACTGATTCATTTCTTGGATAGCATTCTTAAGATTTGGGGGAAATTGTGAATAGTGATTTGGTTTCATTAGGTAACTCAAAAACATCGGCGATATAAGACTCGGAATTGCTGATTTTATTTGTTTGGGGAGGAATAGAATTAGATTTCACAGGTTGCTGGGGGAGATTTGTTTTTTGAATATTGGGATAGGAGACGTTAGGTTTTACGTAGTTTGATTGGAAATGGTCTATTCTATTAGTTTGCGGGTTTTGGAATTTTGGGCAACCTCTATAAGCTGCAGTGTTCCCAAACTGCTCACAGTTTATACAGTTCGGATTGACTATTTTCTCCTTCTGGGGGTAGTTTTTTTGTCTGATGTTCACTATTGCACCTAAGGTATCTTGGTTTCAAGGCGCAGTTGCTGGCTGCATGACCGGAAAGGTTGCAATTGAAGCATTGGGGGATAGATTTGCGTCCCCTGTATCTTTCTATGTTTGCCTTCAAGTATTCGATATCAGTTAGATTGTATATTTCATCAACAATGTCCTTGTTATTCAGCTCAACTAACAATATGGGGAGGACTTCCGGTTACTTCCGGCTACAGTGGAAACGTCACGGTCTTTTATCAACGCCAAAATTGGCGCTGTTCAGGAAAGTTGGTACTGTATTTATGATGTCTTTCTCACCCTTTATAATTAACCAAAATAATATTTTGTTCCTGAAAATCCTACATACATGATGTACAAGAAAATTGAAATGTTACCCTAATAATTTTTTTTTCTTTTTTGCTTCTTATTATTTTCAATAGAAAAATATTTCATAATGATGGGCAATATTCATAATGTTATACTTTAAAATATAATATAGAACAAAATTGTCCAATATCTCATGGATTTCAATGCTATTTAAAGTTTTATCAAATTTTAATGAATGTGATAACATAGGCGCTTCTTTCTAGGAAAATTTATTCTTATGCAGACATTAATTTCGAGCCGATTTGCATTTCAAACATTTTCTAAAGTAGATGAATAATAATTGGTGTTAAATATCAAACAAAGTTATTGTAATTATCGCCATGTCAGATGATATTTCGCCAAATGTGGCAACCATTGTAATTCTGATTTTTGTTTTTGAATTTATTCAAGTGTGTGTCTCGTTTGGTTGTGGGCGTTCTATGGTGAGCGTCTTGTAATGGAAAGTATGGAACTGGTAATTAAAGGTTTTTGAACAGAAATTTGTTTAATCATTCAGAAAACCAACCAGCACTCGTCGAAACTTTATTGAAAAAGTAATATATACAGTCCACTTAGTATTCTACATTTTGGTTCGTCGAGCCGGAGTTTTTGAATGGTTTCGTTTCGCCTGCTTGGATTAGTTTGTGGAAAATTTGACTGAATAATATTCATTTATGAATATGGAAAAACTAAATATTAAAAAAGGGAGTGTCAAAGCTCGGTTAACTCGCTTCGAAAATTGGTTATCTATGGACAAAATGGATAAAAAATTCAATGATGAAATCGAATTACAAACAAAATTAAATAGAATAGAAGATTTGAAATCATCCGTTTACGAACTACGCGAAAAATATTGCGACGTTGTGAACAATGAAGATGAAATGGATTAAGTCGAAGATGAACTATTGGATATCGACTTCAGAATTGAAACATTAGAGGTAAGAATTAAACACCTCATTAAAAACTGTAAAATTGATAGTGACATAAATAATACTAAAGATAAACAAGCTTCTATGTCAAATTGTATAAATTACCGAATACCTGAAGTGCCTATTCCTAAATTTTCAGGCAATTATTTAGAATTTGCAATATTTAAAAGTGAATTTAATAGTGTTATTGGATGCAACAGTAATTTATCAGATGCTGAAAAATTGCATTATCTTCGTGCTTCACTTAAGAATGAAGCAAAACTTTTGGAAAAAGATGATACCTTTATGTTTTTATTCCAAGCGTTGGAAGAAAGATATGAAAACAAACGAATTATTGTTGATAACCATATTCAATCAATTCTAGAAATTGAAAAACTATTACACGAATCGCCTAAAGAATTAAGAAAAATTGTTGATAACGTAAATAAAAATTTAAGAGCTTTAAAAAATTTAAACTTTGAAAGAAACAATTTGTCCGATATCATTATTTTAAATATCGTTTTGAGAAAATTGGATCGAGAAAGCCAAAAACAGTTCGAACTTTCCTTGAAAAATACAGAAGTACCTGAATTGGATAATTTATTAACTTTTATGGAAAAAAGAAGTCATGTCTTGGAAACCATTCACAGGAATAGTTCACTGAAACCGAAGCAACCCTCGATTCGAAACAAAAGTTTTTTGTTGAATTCTAATGGGAAAAATAAAAAATGTATTTTGCGCAATTTATCGCATCCAATGTATTCTTGCGATAAGTTTAAAAAGCTTTTCCCAAAAGAAAGATACGATGTAGCTAAAAAACATAATTTATGCATTAATTGTTTAATTACGGTTCATCATTTAAGTAGTTGTTCATCTAAGTATTTATGCAATCAATGTGGAAAAAAAAAGCACAATAGTCTGTTGCATATTTCTCCTAAAGAATCAAATAGTTCTGGTGTCTTCTATAAGCAGAATGTTTTGTCGGACTCTTTTCCGGGGTCAACCATGACCTCCATGAGATATGAAGGTCACGGGTCAACCCCTAATGTCAATAGACCCCTCGATTCAAGTATTCCTACCACATGGCCCGCTGGCTGTGAAAGTGTAAACAACGCGGAAGGAAAAGAATTATTGCTTTCCAACACCAGCTGTTTTTTAACGAAAGGCAAAACCGTCTTGTTAGCTACAGCAAATGTTTATATCGAATCTGCTAGTGGACAAAGATTGTGTTTGAGAGCAATTTCAGACATCGGATCGATTTCTAATTATGTAAGCTCGCATTGTGCAAATTTATTGGATTTAAGAAAAGAAAAAACAAACATTGCAGTTTCTGGCATTAATGAGATAGAGATGTCAGTTAAGTCGAAGATAAAGGCTAATTTTTCAAACAATAATTTTAGTTTTTCAAGATCTTTGGAATTTTTAGTTGTTCCAAAAATAACAGATCTCACCCCTTCGAAATATGTAGATGTTTCTCACATTGATTGGCCAGAGAATATTAATTTTGCTGATCCATCATTTAATAGGCCTGGGAAAATAGACGTTTTATTGGGCGCGGAGATCTTTTTCGAAATTTTGAAACCTAATAGAATACAGCTTTTGGAACAAAAAGTAATATTGCAGGATTCTGAATTTGGATATGTGGTTAGTGAAGCAATTGAAAATTAAATAGCTGAAAATCGTAGGTATTGTGGTCTATGAAGAGAAACTGAAAATTTAAATGAAACATTGGAAAATTTTTGGAAAATTGAGGCTGTCGAAGAAGAAAACGTTGTTCAAGGGAGTGAAGAAAGAACATCCCTGGAGTATTTTGTTAAAACGCATACTAGAACGGATAGCGGTCGTTATGTGGTTAAAATGCCAATGAAAGAAGAAAGTAATGCTCAATTAGGAGAATCGAAAAGCATCGCTCTTCGGAGATTAAATTGGCAGTATAAACGATTAAAAAAAAGGACCAATCATGCGGGAATTATATAAAAATTTCATAGATGAATACCAAAGCTTGGGTCACATGTCAGAAGTAGACGAATGTGAAAAATTTGATATTACTCACTACATTCCTCATCTAGGTGTATACCGCCCACAGTATAGCTTAACTCCGCTTCGTGTTGTCTTTAATGCCTCACAAGTCACTCCAACTGGATATTCTTTGAACTCTCTACTACTGAATGGGGGAATTGTTTAAGAAGAACTGTTTTCAATTTTGTGCCGTTTTCGAACCCATCGCTTTGCATTTATAGCGGATGTTAAAAAAATGTATAGACAAATTTTTATTGAGGACTCGCAGCAAGAACTTTTGAGAATTTTATGGAAAAATAGTGAAAACGATCCTATCAAAATTTACAAGCTTAAAACCGTGACGTATGGCACAAGTTGCGCGCCATTTTTAGCAACAAGAACTCTAAAACAATTGGTGATTGATGAAGGTGAAAACTTCCCTGTAGCAGTGCCTGTCGTCATGTCAGACTTCTACATGGATGATTATTTGTCTGGATCGGACACATTGGATGCTGCAAAAGAATTGCAAACCCAACTGATTCAAATGCTCGCTTGTTGTGGAATGGAGTTACACAAATGGTGCTCTAATAGCCCTCAAATTTTGAATCATGATTGCAAGAATAGTGATAACCTATTTGATTCCTCAAAAGAAGTAAAAGCTTTAGGACTTTTATGGAAACCTCAAGTTGATTGCTTTTCCTTCATAATGACTGTAGATAATTCTGCTAAATTTACAAAAAGAACTGTTTTATCAGTTATTGCAAAAATTTACGATCCCCTTGGCTTGCTTGGACCTTTAATTACAAAGGCAAAGATTTTCATGCAAACTCTTTGGCTTTTAAAAATAGATTGGAATGAATCACTCCCAACAAAGGAATCTCAAGAATGGACCCAATTTCTGGACTCACTTCGCAAGGTCGATGATTTGGACATCAATAGATTTGTTCTGGTGAAAAATTTAAAAGTTGTAGAACATCACGGATTCTCAGATGCAAGTGAAAAAGCGCATGGAGCAGTAATATATATAAGATGCATCGCACCTAATGGAAAATTTACAACTAATCTTCTTTGTAGTAAATCCAGAGTTTCCCCTTTAAAAACAATTACAATTCCTAAACTTGAACTGAATGCTGCTGTGCTGTTACCTAAACTTGTAATAAAAGTTGTAAAGTCCTTAAAACTAAATATATCATCTATTCATTTGTGGTCAGACTCTAGCATCGTATTATCCTGGATACAGCAATCACCACATCTACTTAAAGTATTTTTTGCCAATAGAGTAAGTAAAATTCAAGAACTAACAAGTGACTTTCAATGACACCATGTGCGTTTCGAAGAAAATCCTGCCGATTTGGTATCAAGAGGTCTAGAACCTGAGAAGCTTCAATCGGGAATTCGCTGGTGGTATAGTCCATCCTTTTTGCAACATGAACTAAAACCAACTTTGGACAAGGAATATATATATGTAATAACTCAAGTGACTATTTATCTGAACTTAAACTGCAACCGGACACTTCTTCATTGGTAATAACTGATACTTGTAACCTCATTACGAATCTAATTGAAAATTGCTCAAAATATATTAAACTAATTAGAATTTTTAGTTTTATTCGCAGGTTTCTTTTCAATTGTAGACATCCTAATAAGAAAATGATCGGTGCATTAACATCTGCTGAAATCAAAGAAGCAGAATTAATAATTGTTGGTTTCGCTCAAAGAGGTGAGTTTTTGGGGGAAATGGATTCGCTTAATAAAGGGCAGTCAGTATCTCGAAAAAGTAAGTTACGGTTCTTAAATCCCTTTCTAGATAAAAATGTTATTCGTGTAGGTGGTAGATTGGAACAATCGAATTTAAATTATGATTCAAAATTCCCCATTGTGTTACCTGCAAAACATAAGTTAACTAATTTAATTTTGCAATATTATCATGTGAAATATTTGCATTCAGGACCACAAGCCTTATTAAATTTTGTTAAAAAAAGTTTTGGCCTTTGCAAGGTAGAAACTTATCTAGAAAGATTTTCCACAATTGTGTTGTTTGTTTTAAACAAAACCCTATAGTTGCTAACAAAATAATGAGAAGTCTACCTCCAGACCGAGTTAACCCTGGTGCAGTGTTTAACAAAACATGTATTGATTTTACTGGCCCATTTTTAATTAAATATAGAAACCAACGCAAAGGAATTTATCATAAAATTTACCTCGCGATATTTGTTTGTTTAGCCACAAAGGCTGTGCGCTTAGAAATGGTTGATGATTTAACTTCAGAAGCACTGATAGTTTGTCTAAAAAGGTTTTTTGCTCGTCGCGGAAAAAGTAGTGTTTTGATTAGTGATAACGCTACAAATATGGTCGGTGCTCGTTTAGAACTAAAAAAGTTGTATCACTTAGTTGAAAAATCAAAAGATAAAATAACTGATTATTGTTCATCTGAAGATGTAATTTGGAAGTTTATTCCTCCCAGAGCACCTGATTTTGGAGGCATTTGGGAGGCGGGTGTTAAGTCCTTTAAATTCTATTATAAAAGAGTAGTAGGAACCACTAAATTAACGTATGAAGAATTCTTAACTGTTAGCAATCAAATTGAATCCATCTTAAACTCTAGACCAATTACTCCCTTATTGGACGATCCCAATGATCTTAATGCCCTTACACCTGGCCATTTTTTAATTGGTCGTCCTATAACTGCAATAGCAGAACCTGAAATTAACATACCTTCAAATAGATTAAGTAGGTGGAAATTGGTGACCAAGTTTGTACAAACAATTTGGAAAAATTGGCGGCGTGATTATTTAAATCACCTCCAACAGAGATACAAATGGAACTTTCAAAAAAGTAACATTGTTGTAGGCAGCGTGGCTATTTTGAAAGAAGACAACACACCCTTATGTAAATGGCCTTTATGTGTCATTGTAGAAGTAATTACAGGTAAAGACAACAACGTACGTGTAGCTATAGTTCGTACTGCTACAGGCACGTACAAAAGGCCAATATCTAAGTTATGTTTGTTGCTAATGGAATAATGTGATTGTATATATTTATAATTACTTGTATAAATAATGCTAATTGTACGTGAACTCCCCTTGAATAATAATATGCATAAAATGTTGTCTACTCAAGTTTTTAAATTGAATTGAATTAATATGCTATATCTTTTACTTGTTGATTAATTGAATAACATAATTATTCAATGAGGGGGGAAATGTTAAATATCAAACAAAGTTATTGTAATTATCGCCATGTCAGATGATAGTTCGCCAAATGTGGCAACCATTCTTCTTGTAAATTCTGATTTTTGTTTTTGAATTCATTCTTGTGTGTGTCTCGTTTGGTTGTGGGCGTTCTATGGTGAGCGTCTTGTAATGGAAAGTATGGAACAGGTAATTAAAGATTTTGGAACAGAAATTTGTTTAATCATTCAGAAAACCAACCAGCACTCGTCAAAACTTTATTGAAAAAGTAATATATACAGTCCACTTAGTATTCTACAATTGGCAGGCTTCGAATAAGATTCTGTTCCTGATAATTTAAGAAAAAAGAACTAATTTTAAAGAAAGAATTCTGTCGAGATCTTTAAATTTTCATCCAGTTACTCAAAATCTCCCTTAACTTAGCTAGAAACCAATAAAAACTGTAAAGTCTAGTTCAGGAATTTCAAACTTTATCATTTCTCAACTACACTCGCATACCCTAAAACCGAATTTTATCCTGGATTCTGATACACCTAAGCCCGAAAACCCCAGTGCTCCGCTGCAAGTCTCGACAGTATAACGTTAGTTTATTTACTCGTTTTCCGAAACATGCTAAGAAATAAATATTTTTCCGCGGAAGAAAGAAGCTTACTTTCCGTAACGCACAGGGAACTGCTCGTAAACATATGATCTTACGCAAGATTTAAAATAGTAAACTGACGTAAACCTGACAGCATGCCCGGGAAGAAATACAAGTTGGGGAGGAAGCAAGACAGAAGCAGAGTATTAACATTTTCTTCAGGGGATATCTGGTCTTGTAGCAAATTTATTTTTAGTTTTTTGGATAACAGCTAACTTTTGTACCTGAATCGACTTGTGCTGGTGTAATAGCTTGTTCTAAACCTGTTTAATTTATATAGCGTAATACATTAGATTACATAAGTTCACATATTAGTTACTTGAAGAAAGTATAAAGGTAATTGTGTTGTATATGTTATTAACATCTGAAATTCGTGAAGAGTAAAATACAAAGAATATGCGTCCTTTTTGTCAACTCATTTAATGTATTTATTACCTATAGCTAAACAATAATTCTATCTAATTTAGTTTTTAAAAAATATTACATAAAAATACTAATTAGGCGGACATTAATTATATATACTAATGAAGAATGTGTAATAGTTAATTATAATAGTTGATGCATATTTGTAATTTTTGTTATACTTTCTATGATAATGGGCACATACATAATTTGAAGGAAGAATTTACACTCGATGTGATATTTTCCCTCAGTTTAACCTTTTACTCGGAAAAAGTAATTCGATGCATAACTATTTAATATACAAAGACTTGTTTATTGCACCAAATTTGTGTGTTTAAAATAGAATTTCTCAGTCGTTTTACCAATCTGTAGGTATTTTCATTAATCTAAATTGAAAAATAAATAAATAGAACGTCAAAATGATGCACCGTCTTGATTAGTGCCCAAGAGGCTCCATAGCGTGCAAAGGTTTTAGTTTAAAAAATTGTTTCGCGTGTCCCAGGTTAACACCTAAAAATACTTCCATAATAAAAATTGTTACGTCTTGAAGTTTAAAAATATCTTTAAGACATTAACTATACTTGTTGTTTTTGTATATTTTATTGCTAAAATGAATCTCAGATTAACCCATTGTTATCAGTTTTTTCTTGGATTTTTTTTTCAAAGTTGATGATCGAGATTTGAAAATTTCGATTGTTATACATTTTAAATAGATTTCAGTATATTGAACGTTTTAATTTTTTTAATGGTGTTTTGTACAATTAAGACTTAATTTTGGATATGAAAACTGATGAAACATTTTTACAGAGCAACTATTTTCAAACATCGTGTTATCCTTTGATATAAATGGATGCACAAATACATATAAAAAATTAGTATAGCACAAAAATTAGTGAGGTACAAAGAATTAGAGAAATGCTTACTTTTTCATTCAAGATTTTTACTTGTAATCGGTTTTTAAAAGTTATTTTGGGAGTGTTTTGCATAATTTTCCTTGCTGAATAAAAACTTAAATTGGTGTCTTTTTAACATTTCGTTAGTCTTCCACCCCCTCCCTCCACCATAATTGTAACGCCCAAAATACGAATGATTTGATTCATTTTCTCATATTGGATACGTTTCAGTATCAGTTATGATTTTCATACATTATTTCAAATTTTCACATATTTAGAATTTTAATTTAAAACCAAATTATGGCGAAAACAAATAGAACGGTGTAATCATGAATAACTACTCCAGCCCGCTTGAAAGCATTTGGGTAAATCTGAATAACCGGACGCCGCGACAGTTTAGATGAGAAATAAGTTTAAGCTCTAAGGTCCGTCACCGATTACGATACAGCCCTTCAAGTAGAAAGCACGTCCTGCCCTATGTACCCAGAACGCTTGAACAACCTTCGTGCGAATAGTTCCGGAAGCTTCTTATGTTTAAGATCCCTCACCCATCCAATCCCAGTGGGACAATAGAATAGTACAAGTCTTTAAAAAATAAGTTTAATGTCTGTAAGAACTGGGAATTTAAGAATATTTCGCTGAGAAAATCATCAATATCGAGTTAAAAATATTTAACTAAAAATTATAACATTATTTCTAATAAGCCAACAGTCTACAAATGTGACGTGAAAATCATAAAAGAAATAGCATAAAAAATATTTACCAATTCTAAAGTTAGGCCGAGTAACACAAAATATTTAATTGAAAATTTTAGTAACTATTTCTCCCAAGAAATCAATTGGGAATAATAATAATAACAATAATAAACTGTTTCCGGTAAGCCCGTCGATCATAAATTATAAAAAAATAATAAAATTAATTAAAAAATTTCCATTTTTTAAAATAACATAGTAGTTTGGATATATTTAAACAACCAAAAGAAATCTATAGAATATTCTTCGTGAGGACAATTCTATGAATAATTTTTCTAGCTACAAAAGAAAAATCCTTTCCTCAAATCTAGAGAAAAGCAAGATATTTCACTTCAAGTATCTCCAGAAGAGATACTTCTCCGCACCCCAAGTATCTCTTCTATTTTCCGTGCAATTACCTTTAACTAGATTATCACTGAAGCAAAAGTGTGGAAGGATTTGGAACAATGAAAAATAACCATTCGAGTACCAGTAACCATGGAGATATCGCATTTCGTGGCGCATTATTCAAGTACAAAAGTTCTGCTCGCCACCACCCGACAGTCTTTAAGTAGAACGCGTTTTACGCAGCATTGTTATGCAAATGAGATAGGATTCACTTTTGAATCCATCATTAACCCTGTAATGACCGTTATTATTATGTCAGCTCTATAGTTTTTGAGACAGCTTTAATGCGTTTCATTGTAAATGAAATATCGTAAAGGGTTTTTGAAGTGCTTCGATTAATTTTGGAGTATTGCTTGTTGTGAAGGGCTCCTCCACCTTCCCGCTATAACTAGCATTTTACAGAACTTTTAATTATTTTTTTTCATGAATATGCGATGAATTCATTGTTCAGAATTTTTTAATGGCTATAGACATTCGAATCTGTAAAACTAAAATGTTTTTATAATGTAAACCAGAATTTTTGTATGTTCCAAAATTATTTACGAATACAAATTGCATATTTTATGCAAAGCTAAATTCTAAAGGTTGTATTTAAATAGAATGGAAATTATATACCTGAAGTTGATGCATCTAAGCTTTATTATTAATTTTGTATTGTGTCCTGTTAACAATTTTCATGCACATTACTACATTAATAATAAAGATTAAAGCGTTTGTTTGTCTGTAATTGAAGCTATCAAATTTAGCGCAAATATACTTTGGAGGATTGGAATGTGTACATCGAAACAATTTTTAAAAATTGAATTAAAAATAGTCAAAATTTGGCGTTTCCCGCTTTAACTCCCAACAGCATTATTGCAACTCCCTAACTTTTGGAAAATTTCAAAATTTTAAAAACTGCAATTTTAATAATTCTTGTTTGATTGCCAAACTAATTTTTCCTTAAATTTTGGGAACTCGATAAAAAAATTAAGTTTTTAACACAAGATTTCATTTTTGAGATAAAATACAAAATATTTTCATTGTTTTGTTAGACTTTTATCCCATTCCTCTCTTCCAATTTTGAAAGGAAGATGGATTGTATGGTTATACAAATTAAATGAGACACATATTTAAGTATTTGAAGATATTGTATGTTTCTAGATATTTATAAATAAGTATGTTGAAATTTGTATGCAATTTATTTGCTAGTATTTTTTTATATTATAATAGTTTGAAATTAATAATGCATTTGGTGCTATAAAAATATTATTGTACCAACGCTCTCATATTTTGTTTTAATTGAGGTAGATTCTATTTAGATCAAAATATATTTAAAAAATTGTATTTACTTAAAAAATTACGTATAATTTCTTTATTGTCTAAGTTAAAATGTAAAATAGTTTTGATGTTTTAATGGCACCCTATGAGTCCTTCAATTCCTAGTACTAGTTCATACTCTCTCTACATATGTCTTGTTCAAACTTTCGATCATTAATAAAATACTTTTTATTCCTCCCCTCAATACAAATATATTTTTTTAACTTGTAGTGGGTGACACTTGATATTAATGCAGTTTTTTCGAATATTAATTCATTAATTAAATTTAATTTTTAATTCTTTAGAGTTTTAACAGTTTGTAATGAAAATTGAGATCAATAGGCATTAGTCCAATCGATAAAATGCGAGGATTTCAGTATTTCTCACGTGAAGGTATAAAATGCGATTTCAATTCTTTCAAAAATCAACCATTTTTGGATAAATTATTAATATTAGTTTTAATTATTTAATAAAAAGTAACTAAAATAAAAATACTCTTTGTTGACCTAGGTTAGAAATTGGCTTAAAAAACTTTATTTTACTTGTTTACCGTCCATTTACCAGATTTTGAAACCCTCTTCTTTTGCGCATGTGCCAGGTGGCGTTGATTTCATCAAAAAAGGGGGTGGAAGGAATTAAGAAAGGAGAAGATATTGATATTCAAGCAATGCGATGAAAGGTTATTTGAGGAATTAAATGGCGAAATAGCCGCTCATCTGTCTGCGTACAACGCATTAACTAAGTTCAAAGTGTCGAAAAGCTCTGTTTTCAGAATCCTGAAACGAACAGTAATTTTTTATAAGGAAATTCAAACACTCACGCGTGATTTGGTAAAAAAATAATTTATTTCCATTTACTTAATGGAGAAGAAAAAATTTCTTTAAAGCATGGTATCAAAGTTGAATATTCTTCCTCAATATACTCCTAAATTTCAAGCAAATAAAAATGATTATTTTAAAAGAATTTAAAACTAAATCACAATACTTTATAATGTAGAGTAAATGTTCTTCTCACATTATTTAAAGTCTGATTGCACGTAATTTACAGTAGCTGTAATATATATGTCATGCTACATACCTTTTCTCCTGTAAAAATGTTCAAAAGATTTGAAAATTCAAATTGGTGCTTTTCATGAAGGTTCTTACAGTAAATTTAAATTGCTTTACTTTAAGTTAGAGTTTACAGTAAATTTAATGAAGAATCACTTGTAAATAAATTATACATATAAATATAATTACTACCTTATATCACTGGCTCTGAAATCCCGTGATTCATTTTCCATTTCATTCAAAATATCCCTTCTCTGCTTAATTTTCGTGTTTTTGCGCTGCTTACAAACATCGATTTCGTAGCACCACTTATTATCACAGTTTCGAACAACAAAATGCTTGTTTTTCCCAATTATTTTCTCTCCTGGAATTGGGCTACATATTATCTCATTGTTAGCATTTAGCCAATGAGCGTACACGTAACAACAGCTATCGCTTTCTGGATTTTTAAATTTCATCCAGCGTACCAAGAGGAAAGCATTTTTCCGAAAATATTCTGGTCTTTGCAAGATTTGCAATCTAGGGTAATAATATTTATCCAAAGATTTTTTTATGTTTATTACAACGTGTGGACCATGGCCAATTTCTACAATTTCGAAATGTTCATTACAAGAAACGGCAAGCATATAGATACCTGCTGCGTAAGGTGCTTTGCCATTGGCGATGACATCGTCCAGATGTTGCCAATCGCCAAAGAAAACATCGCAGATTTCACAGGATTGGGCGAAAGTACAACTTTTTACAACCTCTACCGATTTTGTGGGCAATGGCTTTGGTTTCTTCCAGAAAGCTTCCTTCTTAAGATAACACCACTTTTGGCTTTGTTCTGAGAATATGAGGCGATTTGTCTTTTGGAGAATGCCCAAACCTGGCCAAAATTTGACAAACCTCGGTAAAACACCATTATTATACCAATGGGCACAAAGAATAAGTATTTTCTCTTGACCTTCATTGAAGGGCAGCCATCTACACGCAATTGTATTCTTACTAAATTTGGATTTTTTGTCTGCAATGATATCTTTGATATTATTCACAGATTCATAAGTCCTTTTCTGTAGGTCTTTAGACTCTAAAATTATGTATACAGTTTCTATGGTATTCTTGTACTTCAAACCTATCTGGAGAATTCCATATGTTGTAGGTATTTTGGCAAGTATTTCTTCAGTTGCCTCAATCCATTCGCCAAATCTCCTGTCACAGATATTGCATGGCTCCGTCCAGCCCCGACAGGCAGCCACAGGAATATCTTTCTCGTCTTTCATGATGTAGGCTCCAAAGGGCATTTCCTTTTTAAATGCGCCTAGAAAAATTCATAAGAAATTTAAATTCCTATAAATATTTGTATTAAAATTAAGAGCCTGAAAAATATATTGCCTTCTTTAATATAAATAATTTTAATTTTTTATCCATAACCTGAACGTTTCATGTCTCCTAAAATGATGGATCAAATTTATCTACACTTTTGATATTTATAAAAATTTTGTTTGTCTTTTTTTCTCTAGGAACAAGTTATTTTAATCTATTGACAATTAATTAAAAATTTCATAAAACTTCGAAGAATTCCACAAGAAATATTATTTTATATAATTCCAAAATTTTGTTTTTTTATTGGCACTGTTTTTATATCAGAGCGATATGTTTTTAAAAGTTTCATTAATTTTTCAAATTTTTATAAATAATGAAATAAATGGAGACTATTTTGAAATAAGTGAATTCATAAATATTTCTTTCCTTAAACAATAGTAAAACTTTGAACTTCTAGATTATTATTTATTGTTTCATATTTCTATTTTCTCCTAACGTTTTGGGAAGGCATTTGAAAAAAATAGCGAAATTTTTACAATATTTGTAACAGTATTTCTTTTTGAGGAATACGATATTGCTCCAGAAAATTTTAGAATAACTTTGGGAGAATGTGCATGAGAATTGTAATTGTTACTTAATTACAATGATTATTAGACTGCTTAGCATTAATTTGTATACGTATAAATGTCGTTTGTTTCATTAAATACACAAATGTTTCCTTAAAGCGAAAAAATATAACCGGAAGAATTCGTATCTTTTTATCAAAAAGACAGAAAAATACTTATATTTTTCTGTTTTAAAATAAGTGCGTTTTTTATCAACTAATACATTCTTTGTTTTAGGATTTAATGAGGTTTAATTAGCCCAATTAGTCATTTTTATCTTAGTATTTTGTGAAACATCTGGTTTATTTCAAGCTTTTTGACGCCTGTCTTATGTAGCTACATCTCTTCAATTTTTTAACACATAGATGCATTTTGCTTTAGTCTTAATAATTCGATGAATTTTAAATCTTGTGATGGTCACATTTTGGATGTTTCAAATTCGCAATTCCGCTGTCTTTGGCAACTGCATTTACAACTTGCTCCCACATTCGTTACGTTTACAATAAAATTATTTTTTCTGTCATTCAGTCCCTCAGAAGCATTCGTTGTTGATATCAAACGTTTACAATTAATAAGTTCTTATCTCCATATTCTGAAGACTAAATTTATTTAGGTCCCCCAATTACTGTCAAATCTTACAACTTCCACACGGTTGTGTCATTGTTTCCGACAGTTCTTTTTAATAAAAGAGGCACAAATTTAGCATCTAAAATCACCATTACTATCATTTAACCCATTGATATTAGAATAACTTATTAGCTATTTAAAACATCGGTAGTTGATAGTTTAACTATCTAACACCATTATTATCTTTTAACTAGTTCGACATGTATACATGCCAATCCAAATATTATTGGCGGTGTCAATACGCAGTTTTTCTAATAAAAAATGAAATCTTTTTTACTCTATTTTTTCTTGAAAAATTTACTATGCACCAACCATTTTTATTGATTTCTGTATGTATACGTGACATCGCTTGAATTTAAAAAGGACTTGAGAAATTTTAAGAAAAAAACTTCAAAGTTAACTGTTAATATATGTTTTAGAAATATTCTTTTACTAATATAAGAAAGATTAATACTAATATAACTACTAATATAAGGAATTTACCAATATAAGGAAGTTCGAAATATATATAAGAATTATTTTTAGTACCAGTATGTTTGATTTTTGAGAAATCTCCAAGTTTAAGACTTACATGACACAAATAAAACATTTTTGAGATAATGTATGCCTAATAAATTTTTGGAATAATGTATGTATGCATGTGAACATAATAAAGGGAAAATCAAATGGGCATAACGTAATGGCCAAAGGGCATTTGATATTAACGCCAAATTCCTAGATTTCAATCAGACCTTGAAATATATCCATACATTGAATGTTTGTCTGTCCGTCTGCAAATGTTAACCACAAAGCTTAACTGGCTAAATGAATAAAATTGGGTGCACAGGCTTAACATTTATAACGCCCCATATTAAATCTGGTATTTAAAACTTTAGAAAGGTATATAAATGATTTGCACAAATGAAATTGGAAATGATATTTTGTATTTACAATAATAGTTCTTTGATAGATTTTGACTTGAATCGCTCAAAGAATCAAAAAAATATTTTGTTAATTGCCAAAAAAATCGCATGCTGGAATTAATAAAATTACCGGATTCTCTAATAACATTATTGCAAGACTCTATAGTATGTAGTTAATACAAAAGGTCCAATTATTTTATTATGTTGTAAAATCTGATAATCTCGTGTGTGAAAATAATGGCACTCGTAGTGTTCATGGCTTTTGAAAAGGTCTTCAACCTTACAAGGTTGGGGTGGGGAGGGAATAATACTTTTATCTCACAGAATGCAAGAAAGTTTCTAAGGACCCATTATTATTGGTTTCTTGCCAATCTTAAAGAACATTTAAAAATCGTCTGTTCATACACAATATCGGATGAAAAGTCTGAAAAATATAACAGTAATTTGTAATAATATTCTTATCTGTTACTTCAAAAAAGTAAGCTGATAAATTTGCGCAATATAAAAAATTAATATATATATATATATTCTCTTTATTCGTCATTTAGTATTAGGAAAATTATTCAAAAGCTTTTCTTATCATGAGACTAGTTTACAATATTAAATTTCTAGTTTATTCAGTTATTGTTAAGGAAAATTTGCTAAGTATCACAAATATAAAATACTGCTGGGCATTTCTTTAGGTTATAAAAAGGATCTTGGGCAGAATATTAAAAATTTCTAAGTTTTATTTAATCGTATAAAAATACACAAAATATTTCTAGAAAACTAGAATTTAGAAGTTTTTGTTAAATTTCCACTTTTCAAACCTTTCTGCGATCAAAAAGACATTTTTAGAATTATGCTCGCCTGGACAAGAGAATCAAACCACTTTGAGCAAGAGATTTGAAGTCTTACCCTTACGTCGAATTCAAATTTTAGATCAATTTTGAACGGACTTCATTCACAATAAATTGGCCTAATGTAAGAGAACACAACTTGTAAATTGCAGGAATAGATACATTATTTAGATTAGTCGAAGATCTAAATTGTAGACTTGTAGAAGTGTAACCAAATTGAATTCAAGGGTTTACCATCTGTCGATCACTATTTTCGTATTTCATTTCACAATATCATTGAAATATCCAACGCGAGAAGATAAGTGAAATTTGGTACTAAATGAACTAGTACTAGTGAATTGGTACGTTCATGTCCTTCTCAGTCAGTATAAGGGGGCCGCAGTGGCCTGGTGGTTAGGTCTCGGCTCGTGAGCCGTAGGGTTTGAGGTTCGAGACCCGATTCCACCGAAGAACTGCCATGAAAGGGATTTTAGTGGAAGTTAAATCTTTTAGGGCTAAACGTCGTCCATTGGTGTAGCTTGGAGAGGGGAGGGGTGCCAGCTCAGGTGTCCTTCTCGTCATTTGAACGTGGTTCAAAATTAGAGGTCCGTCCTCAAAAAAATCCCAAGTTTTGCTTTAAAAACTACCTGTTAATATAACTATCATTATAAGTGGCGAGGAAGTTAAAATAGTTATTGATTGATTCAACCAGTAGCACGTATATGAAGAATACTAAAAGTGTGTGTGTGTGTGTCTTTACTGATTAGCTGACTATGCTCAACACAAGTAAACAACTGAATTTCATCTCTTGAGGACACATTGTTAGTGAAAAGTTCCTTTACATCGAGTACCTCTCATTTTTGTCCTCCTATGTCTCACCTTTATAGAATTTGCCCTCTCTATTTGTACCATGCGAGTCAAATCGATCAAAATAAAGAAATTTAAGTATGCAGCCATTTTTTGGATTTCTATTATATAAAGCAGGAAATACTTGAATGCAGGACTCTGGAAATAAAAAATCTCTTAGCATTCACGGTTTTTCTTGATCTCAGCATTTTTACACCGGAAGAATGCAGTGTTCTTGTTTTTGAGTTAAAGAGAAAATTTCATCGAAGTCTGTCAATAAAATGGCAAACCTACACATGAAACGTATCAAGGAATTATCTCCTTGAAGTTCTCATAAATCCTCTAATAAATGTTATCTATCCTTTTTCCGCTTATGCAAAAATTAATAACCTAAGGCCAAAATAATGAATTTTATAACTGAGATTTTTATTTTCTCACATATGAGAATTTTGTGTTTCAAAAAATATTAAAGAACCACGAAATTTTTTTTTACATCAATCTATATTTTTTCTTTCAATCTTTATTTCAGTACTATGTTTGTACAAAATTTTATTTATCAAGCTTTTTTATGATTTTTTAAATTTAAAATGTTCATTTGCAATCAGATAAGTTTCTTTCATATGGACTTTGTTCAAAGTTAGATAGAAATTGACAAGCTAGGCTGCTAAATTGAGTAGGAGGCGTTTTATAGTTAGATTAAAAATTATATATATATTTTTAGTTGTCAAATAAATGAATTATTAACGAATAGAAAATAATAATAATAATAATAATTGGTAAAGATTTATATAAATTATAAATTTTTAGGCTTATATTAACACTTTAACGAGTGTAATTGGTTAAGATTTCATATATTTTATTAACATTCCATTTATTATTAATCGTCAGTGGTTAGACTGGGAATAAAGTCTTTTCAGAAACTGGTGGGTTTTAAATTTGAGAAATGATTTCTTAAGAAAACTATTGGTCTATTGGACAAACATACTTTTGCTGGTGTGGTGCAAAAATTTAAAGAAAGTGTGTCATGTATGGCGGCTGCTCAAATCAGTCTTGAATTAGAAGTAGCACTTACTTTAAAACAGGACTTAATGAAGCTTCTAAATTGAAACATTTAATTATTAATATATTTATAAAACTGAGAAACTGTTCTATTAATATTGTGTACAAATGCCTGGCAGATTTGAATTACGATATTTGAATAAAAGTAAATACATATTTACAAACTTAAATAAATAAAAATCGGATCTAAAATAAATTAACATATCAAAATTGCGTTGAAAATAGTAGCTAAGTTGACAATTTGAAAAAAGAGGAGTCACATAATATGCACTACATAGTGCGCATTATGGAAATTATGGTCCATTATGTCCACTGCACACATTTTCATTTAATTTAAGAATTTGTAACTGAAAATGACAGAAGCATACAATTATGTATTGTACATTTAAAGGCATGCATTTATAAAATAAACAAAATAATAGCAACATTTTTATATCCTATTCTTGTATAAAACCACATTGAGTTATATGTATTTATAAGACTATATACTAGAATGTTTATTATATTTTAAATTTCTGTTTTAAATTATGGATCTTAATTAATGAGTATAATTTATCATATATATTTAAAAGTTAATTAAAATATTGAAATAAATGCACAGTAAAGAATCAGAAAGCATTCTTACCTATTTTTTTAAGTGCAATTTTTAAAATAATACTCGTTCTATTCCATATCTTGATCCTTCTATTCCATGCACTGGTCAAGCTGTTATAACTTTCTAATACTCGATGAGCTTTTTAATTTATACCCACAAAGATTGCAACTAATTGCACGAGATTCACCTTCACTCCATGCTGAAGATGTAACATCCGGATAAAATGATGCAATTTCGTCTACATATTGCGATCAAAAACGGATCGTTATCGCCTATTTGGCAATCTTGGCGGAAAATATATTGATTATTTTTATCTGAGGTGCAGAAGAATTGTTAAAAAGTTTTCACCTTTTATATATATATATTAGCCTTAAATAGTTATTGTAAATGATTTCATTTAAATTAGATTTTGAGGAATTCTTCAATATCATGTTGGAAATGTGACTATTAAGATGCGAGTATATCGAGAGTAATAACTTGGTTACTGTTTGGACTATATCTTATTACTATATTGAGAGTACTAAATTTGTTATTATTGAAATATATATATATATATTCTTTTTTTGTTTAGAATAAATTACAAATTTTGGATTTTTAACAGCGTATTTATATTTAATACTCTTTTCTTTCAGTTTCCATAGTTGTTTTTTTAAAAGAAAAGGGTTTAAAAAATCTTAGTTAACTAGTATTTTTTTTATTGTTCATGATTAATTACAACTGTGGATATTTCAAAATGAAGTTTTTGTATACTAATTTTTTTTATTGGCATGTAGTGCCGATTATTTTAAAATGATATTTAATGATAGTAATCTTAAATTATAATTAACATCTAAAATTCTTTCGTTAAGTGACGAAATAACGTAACCATGTTTATCCAATGGCATATTGTTTGCAAATTGCATCACATGATACAAAAATAATAGAAATTTACAATTAGGGACATTATTAAATCTAGAAATATATAATTTGACATGTAGTTGCTTCTTAGGTTAAAATAAAGCATTTAGAAAGGATTTTTTCAAAATTTAGATTATATTTTTAATAAAAAGCAATCCATATTTTATTTTTCTCAATAATACTAAAATAATATTATCACATAAAAATAATTATTTTTTCGCGATGTTTAAAAATTTATAAGCTTTTAGTTGGATCCATTTTCCAGTTTTATTCCCTATTTATTTTTCAAATTTATTCTGTAAATTTTATAATATTATATAATATCTAAATATTAAATTAGCATATATTGTAACAATACTTTCCTTTATTTTAGTTAATAAATTTATACTAACGTGCGTTGTGATGATTTTCCATCATTTTTATCAGGCAAATTTCAAATTTAATAGAAAAAATAAAATGATTTAATGAAATTTGGAATCTAATCTTGTTATTGAAATTGTAGTTCTGTGTCTAAGTTTGGCTTTAATTGTAAAAAATGCATTAACTATACTGAGTGGAATCTTACTATTCTACGAAGTACAAAATCATCACATACAAAATTTTGAAAATAAAAGTTTGAGTATGTGTAGTGTCCATTCTGCTGGCCTTGTCAAAGCTACCGTATTTTTATGCTGTTTGGGAGAGGGTAAAAACTTTATCAGAGAGCATTAAGGAAAATTAGTCGGAAACTTCCACCGCTGATTTTCAAAATAAATGTTATTTAAGTATACAAAATTTGGTTTTGTCTTTGAAGTTAAAGTAATAAAGTTAATCTGTCTCTCTTTCAAAAAATAAATGAAATAGAATGCCATTTTTATGTCTCTATTATACACTGTACATTTATTATTTTTTTCTTTACAGTCAAATAATGAACTTTCGTTTATAAAGCATTTTTATAGCATTCTATAGTAGAAAAAACTACCTCAAATAATTTCAAGAAAGAAAGATTTTATTCATCTAGTTCTGGAGATTTGAAGTCAAGTAAAATGTATAGAAGACGAAGCGAAATATATATTAGTTCTTGGATATAATATTGTTTATATAACTACAACTAAATACTTACTTATATATAATCAATTAATCAATCTCAGCTATAAGCGATAATAAGTCAAATATTTTTTTAAATATTGAAAATATATAAAATTAGAAAAAAAATTGAGAAACTTAACTAATATATTGAACTTAGTCTGATCTTAGTACTTAGTCTGTCTAATATCTTGAATTACTTAAAATTTATGAAATACTTTATTGATTTATTAAGAAAATATATTAAATGTGTTATGAACAAAATTTTTGGTTTTATTTTGTTTTTCAAAATTGGATTTGAAGATACTGAAATATATTTCATTCTACAGAAATGTCGGAGATCTTCTTTATATTTAACTTCAGAGTAAAAAAAAATCAAATCAAAGCAAACTTAACTTTAACTGAGAATCCAACTTATAAGCCGTGAGTAATCCTTTAAAATCTTTTTTTAGTTAAAAAAAAGACAAAGAAAAGAATTAAATCTTTTTAATATTTTCTGACTTGGAAGAGGCATTTATCATGACAGATCTGCCAAGACGCACATAATTCATTATGGATAATACTCCGTTTTTACAAGTAGATATTTTTTCACTTCAGTGGCGCCCTCTCTTACTTATCTCTGACACTGTTAACAATAAATTCTTGTGATGCATTGTAAAAGATCCCCTTACTGCAGCTTTTACATCGCCATTTCTCATTTCTATCCGAGCGGCTGTCTTCATCGATGCGCTGCTTCCCTCAAAGAGTTTCCCTTCTTCATAGACGGAAATTCTTGGAAATATTTGTGTGCTACCCTTTGCTCTAGGGCATTACAGCTGCAAGACCAAACGAATATTGCTTCCTCGCTTGCAAAGAAGAAGTATTGTAACCGTCAAAATATGCAGCCTTGAGATTTTGGACAATATTCACGTTTCGGAAATCTCCAAGTCGAAAAACAAATTTTCGAAACTCTCTTGCCAATACAAAAATGAAAAATTAGTTATGACAGTGTTCATTTTTATGCGTTCAAGAAACCCTTAAAATAATATAAAAATAATAATGGCATGCACGTACACACACACACACACACACACACACACACACACACACACACACACACACACACACACACACACACACACACACACACACACACACACACGTGCTGAAGTTGTGGCATTTGCTGATGACCTTTTTTTGTTTATTAGTGCCAAGACTGAAACTGAACTGGAGGCGTATGGTAATATATGTGTGTCAAAAGTTGTGGACTGGTCTAATAAAAACAAGGTTACATTTAATTCTGGAAAATCAAATATTATTATTTTCTCTAACAAAAGAAGAATAAATAACATTAATATTTACATGGACGGCAACTTCTTAAATAGTATTAGCGAAATGCGCTACCTTGGTGTGATCATTGATAGAAAACTTCGTTGGAAAGCACATATCATTGACTTGTTCAAAAAAGTTAGTGTTGTTCTAAACTCGCTAGCAAGAATGGCTAGGGTAACCTGGGGTATTGGTACAAAGGCTCTAAAAATCATTTACGAAGGAGCAATAATACCTTTGATGATCTACGCATCGCAGGTTTGGGTCGACGCCTTGTCCTTTGAATACAACAAACGAAGGTTAAAGACGGCTCAAAGATTAATTGCCTTGAGAATAATCAAGGGCTTTCGTACGATTTCTCATGAAGCATCTTGCGTTATCGCGGGCATTATAACAATCTGTTTGAAGATTCAAGAAAACGCTGAAATCTACTATAAAATTAAACTGAAACCTCAGAATGAAATAGAACCGGAACTCACCCCTGATCACTGGATTCACCCTGCAAAATTAATTTCTCTCAAACAAGATATTAATAAGGAGCATTGCATAAAAATTTTTACTGATGGTAGCAAAATAATTAATAGTACAGGTTGTTCTTTTGTAACTTACCATGGTAATACCGAAATTAAAAATAAGAAATTTAAATTACATTCTAATTATTCTAATAATCAAGCAGAGGCTTTTGCTATCCTACAGATTCTAAATTGGACATCCTCTTCTGACAATTTTCTTTATAGGAACTTTAATATCTATACTGATAGTCAAATACTAACATTTAACCTTCAGAATAAAAAATGCCATTCGGAAATAATAGAAAAATTCGTCATGTACTTTTAAGTTTATATGAGAAAAATTATAATATTGGCATTCAGTGGATCAGGGGTCACGCAGAAAATCGTGGGAATGAAAGAGCAGACGAGCTTGCCAAGTCAGCGGCTCAATCTGACCTTCAAATCAGTTATAAAAAGGTTCCAAAGACAAACGTGACCTCCAAATCTGGAAAATTTACTTACACCTGAGTACTTTCTGAAGTTCCTTGAATTTATACACAGTATTCCTTTTCTAAATTTTTGATCTTGCTATCTGTTTTCATCTTTGTCTGTCGCTTATTAGGACACTTTAAGTATTTGCTTTTCTCTATGCATCTTTAGCTGAATGTAACTGATTGTGGATACATGTAGAATAACTTGAGTCATGGAGCATGTTGTAAATAAAATTCATCACACACACACACACACACACACACACACACACACACACACACACACACACACACACACACACACACACACACACACACACACACACACAGCAAAATAGATAAAACTCAGCGATAGTGAATTTTCCGGAACTTTTTCGCAGCTGTTTTAATAATGATATAATCTACGATGTATTTTTAAGGCATAACGTGTTGTTTTCTGCTTTATAAAGAAAAAGAAACAGTTTACATTTGAAAATATTTTTTACTAATAATAAACAAAATATACACTATATTATTGACACAAAATTGAAATTTCATTAATATCATATTGGAAAAATCCTTTCAATCTTTGTGTTTTCGAGTTATTGCATTTATAAGAATGCGGTTGGATAAACGGAAAGATGAGCTGTTTTTAAATAGATATGGTCCATAATTTGGTGTGGGTTTAAATATTAGATTGTAAATATGCATGCCATAGTTTATGTATTCTAGCTCTTTTTAGTTCTTTGTTATCGTGCTCTCTTGCATTCAAATTAGTTCCCTGAGAACAGATTTCATTCAAATTATGAAAGAATATAATATTTATGAAAATCATCGTTCCAAATTTCACATGATTAGTTAAGAGTGTTTGCCTATTTCTTCGCAAATGCTATATTTCAAAGTTCTCAATTGAATCTTTGAAACGCGGTGATGTGTAAAAAGTGTATATACATCAAAACTCTAATTTTTTTACACCTCTACAATTTGTTCTTTACTGAATTCAAAGACTATATAGTTAAAAAATTTTGACGATTCAATATTTTCTTTTGCCCGTTCCATTAACTGCTGTATCTAGAAATTTAATTTTCTGATACATTCTAATATCAAATATCTTAAATAGAATGTATCATATTTTGATTCCTATGATACAAATGTCATTATATTAAAATTCATATATACAAATATTTCTGCAAGTGATTTTTTATTTTAAATTACTTTCCTTTAATTGCAGATTTAATATTAAAAATTCAATAATTCTATACGCATGATTCATCATTATATGAGAAGGGGTTAAGAAAATTAAATATTTCTACCATCATAACTAAATCATTATTAGCGCAAAAGAGTGAACGATGGGGAAAAATGTTTTTTTAATCGCTAGTTATTTTCGTGTCTTTCAATTCCATTATTTCTAAAATAGCAAAAATAACAATCGCCAAACTCTTCTTGATACTCGCAGCATTTTTACAAAATATTTATCAAAATTCATCCGTTTTCTAAAAATTCAAGAACACTTAATGCATCGAATACACTGCGCTTTATTTAAATTCGAAATTGGAAGAATCTACGATATTTCAGCGTGCAAAATCTATCTTTTAGCAACTTGGAGTCAAAAGAATAAACTTAAATATTAAAATTTATAAGAAAACCCTCCTCCAAAATTCGAAGATTCTTTTCATTTTTCCGTGCAATTACCTCTAACAAGATCTTCACCGAAACAAAAGTGTAAAAGAATTCGGCAGTACAATAAAAAAGGAGCATTCGAAAACTAGTTCGAGTACTGGTAACCATGGTGATATCGTATTTCGTAGCAAATTATCCAGGTATAAAAATTTTGCTCACCACTACCCAACAATCTTTAAGTAGAACACGTTTTGTGTCGTAATGTTATGCAAATAAGATAGGATTCACTTTTCAATCCATCATTAACCTTGTAAAGACCGTTATTATTATGTCAGCTCTATGGTTTTCGAGACAACTGGCATGCTTTTCATTGTAAATGAAATACTCTAAAAGGTTTGAAGAGTTTCTGATGATTTATGGATATTATTTGATGTGAAATGCATACTTGATATTTTTTATGCTTTTTATCATGATGAAAAAGATTTAAAATATTTTTTTTCTCTACACGATTATAACGCTCAGGAGGGTTTTTTTTTAAAGTTTATTTTATTTTCAGGTCTTACTAGGCAATATTTATCATAAAGAAAGTAAGGGATTGTCTTATTTATTACAAGGCATATTTATTTATCCCGTTTATTGCTTTCACATTGATATGAAAAAAAAGTCGTAGTTTCCTGTGCATTTCCTCTCTCACTCACTAATAATAAAAAACAAAAATTGTGGTCAACTATTAAAACAGTTACTTGGTGGTGTAAGTATAGTTGAATCATTACCGCCTTCTGTACAATCAAGTTATATCTGTGAAACTTAACCGCTCACTATTATTTTACCCTTTATGTTGCTGTTGTTACTTATGGCACTTGCCATATTGGACAAGCCCCCCGCCTAGCCGATACAGCAGCAGATTTAAGTCGAAAGGAGCGTCTCTTGTTTTGAAGTAGTTCCAAGTAAGGCCAAGAGTACGACTTAGCTACACACTCACCACATTCGCTTGCACAACCCCTTTTTACAGGGGGGCACATCCCCACAGCTCATAGATAGGACACAGAAGAACAGCCATGCGCTAACCGGAACTCGAACCAGGGACACCCAGAACACAAGGAAGACGCGCTACCTCTACGACAGAAAGCCGGAATTTTACCCTTTATGGAAGCGAGAACCAATCACAATACTGAAACTTTTCTTATCTAATTTTGGAGTGCCACAATCAGAATGAAATTTCAGTTTCAACTATACAAAAAGTAAAATTGAAGCGAAATTTTTCCCAATCAAAGTTGGCTGCAATCATGAGCATTCCAAGAATTGATGAATATTCCGCAAACTGATCTTTAAAATTATATTTCTAATCAAGGACCATTATAAAAGAAGAAACACCATGAGTCTTCACATTTTAAGTGTTGGTGTTGTCACCCGATTTAAGTTTATATGACCACCCAAGATCTAACACCACCCTGCCTTAGCGACCAGAATCGAAAACTGAACCCCTCATTGTTATTTTATCATCAAGGAAGAGAGAACCCTCCAGCATATCAAAAATTATCTTGCCTATTTTTGGAGTGCTTCAAAAGTATGAAATTTCATTTTTAAATATGCAAAATGGAAATTAAGTGAAATTAATTTATTACAATCAAAGATAGCAGCAGTCTAGTGAGATTCTTTTAGTGAATATTTCGAAAACTGTACATTTTAATTTTTTTTATCAATCACCGCTATTAAAGAAGGAATAAATCTAATTAAACCATTTGTAGTTGGGAAAATAGCTTTCAAGTAAATAAATTGTCAGTTTTAGACGTATTATTTTAAACCAAAAAATAAAACTATTCCAGAGCATTGAAGACTTAATGTCGTTTTCCCCCCATCAAGCATTAAATTCAAGTTTGGATTCTTTCATTCTTAATTTTTACAATATTCTGGCGTGCACTTAAATTAATTTATCTTAATTATTTTGTCTATTTTTAAAAAAGGCAGGCACAGTTAAGTTCTCGCATTCTCTTAAAATAAACATAATCAATATTTACGACGTCAGAATAGACTTGTTAAGTTGTAAATGACCTTGCTGCTAGAAATAAGTCTTACTTTATTTTTGCTTTTTGTTGCAATAGAGTGAAAAGTCTGGTGTTGGATTTCATGCCTCGCTAAAAGTTTTGAGAAATGTGTTGGATAAATGTTACTTTGTTTAATGAATACAATAGGAAATTAAATTTTTAATTTATATATTTGCATAAATTTTATTAATAGCATTGTTTTGTTTAAAGATTTTCTTCTTCAAGAAGCACTTAAATTGCAATTAATTTCAGTTTTAATATCTTATTATTTATATGCTTTTGGCGACCAAATGGATCCCCAAGAATATTGGTTAACGTAAAATTTTACTTCAAACTTCTGTAAATATATTTATCTTAATAGCTTTCTTAATAACGATTTTTTTAAAGCTTGTTCATCATCAATTATTTAAGAAGCTTTATACAGTTACGATTTCTGTGATATGATCTTTGTAACTATAATGTTTTTCATAGTCATATATACTTCTTATATTTCCTGTTTATTTCATCTAATATGCAAAGATTTTTATTTAATTCAAGGCAATAATTTAAAATTTTAAATAAATATTGACTAAATAATTCTTAAAAATTAATTGGTATAATTTAAAATATAATTTTTTAATCATTGAAGTGGTTTAAAAATAGTTTTAAGCTGCAATATTTTAGAACGTTACCAAAAATAACAATTTTATATAGTTTTAAATTAATTAAAATTCTATAAAAAATTCCGATATGCACATTTTTATCCTTCAAATTATATATGAACCAATCTGTAAATTTAATGAAATAATTTAATTTGTAGAATAACGTGACGTACATATTCTCCATCTTTTACTCGCAAATGAATTATTTCTATTTTACCATATAAACGATTTTTCTGCCCTAAGTCTCTCCCCGCATAAAAACTATGGATCATGAGCCCGACCAAAAATAATAAAAACTCAAATTTTTATTTTTGAACTGTCGCTCATGATATTTGTAATGAAGAAAATCTGGTATACATTTGGAGGTCTTACTACACGCCAATCAAAATTTACCGCATTTCGCAATTTTTAAACATAAATGAAATTTAATCTGGTTTCTTCAAATTTTTCATTCTGGAAGCATACAAGTTATAGTAATCTAAAAAAAATGTTTTTTTTAATGATGATTTGTAATTTCCCGAGTTCGAAAAACTCATTATTTATTTTTCTCAGTTTATGAACACGATAGTTTAAAAGCGTTTTAAAGTAGGTGGATGAAATTTGGTATGTGGTTTTAATAGCAAATTTGATCCTTTTTATGATTTGATCGAATTTTTATCTCATTACGCTTGCATATTTCTTCCTATAGAACGAGCTCAATGTATAAAATGATATATACAGTTCTTGTAGTGAAACATAAATATAAAATTATGATGTTGAAGAGTTGGTGAATAAAATTAAGTTGCATAGTTTTTGTTTCTTAACAGAAAAAAGTAGGTATAAAAATTAGATACATAGTTTTTGCATCTAACAAAGAAAAAGATGTATAAAATTTATACTTAATTTTTATGTCTTAAAAGGAAGAACTAGATATGTAAAATTGGTACGTAGTTTTTGATTCTAAACAGAATGAACTAGATTTGTAAGATTAGTACATAGTTTTTGCTTCTAAATAAAAAGAATAAATTGGGGTGCAAAGTTTTTGCAACTAAAGCATAGATTCGCATTGATTTATAAACCAATCTGTCAAAAAGTTAACTGACTCTCCGCCTGTGAATTCGCATGCACATGAAGAAGATAAAATAAATAAATAAATAAATAAAACTAACGACATTATTTCAATGAAACTTTGTACGTAATCGTGTTGTAAAATTGTATTAAATACTTCAAATATTAATTTCAGTTGATCAACAGAAAGATGTCCAACATTCAAGTTCAAATACAAAGGCAAAAATAAATTCCTGTGCGAGACAGAAAATAAAATATCAACTTGTGAATTCAAGGTCTTTTTCATGAATACATTTTTTCTCGAAGCGAGCTAAAGCAGTTGCAACTTATTTAACCTTTTGCACTCGAGGCCTTTTTCGCTTGCGCGAACCAGCAACTCGAAACGACTTTGGCCAAATTCGGCGAACATATTACAAGTAATTGAAAAACATTTATAAGGAAACAAACGTATATAAATAATAAAATTTCACTACTTTATTCATTTATATGTCGAAAACAAGAAATGTTATTAAGTATTACAAAATTTTAATAAATATTACACTCTGTAATTAGTTTTGGTGTGATATTTTGTGAAACAATATCCAAGATGCATCCTAGGTTTGTCAGGACACGTATCACAGTAATACGAAATTTCCCGCCTACCTCCAGGCGTGTTGCGGTCAGAACAAACCTTACAGTCCCTTTTTGGCCCTTTTAGTATTACGTGAAGCTTCCCGTTTAATCGGATTTCATCGGAATGCGACGTAGATGCTTGCTCTCGTTGCTGGCGATACGACCCTCTTAATTGTTCGACAAGTGTTCGACAAAACACCATAGCGTCGTAGCAGAGTAGTTCGATTTAAAGTTTTAAAACACTCGGGCGCCGCAGCAGCGCCGCTCGAGTTGCCACTTCGAATCGGCCGGGCGCCGTATCGGCGCCGCTCGAGTGCAAAGGGTTAAAAGTATGTGGGAAAATTTCGAAAACATCTCTTCCACTGGCTGTATTCTCACAGCATACGAATTAAATTACGATTTCTTGAGCATTAAATTAAATTTGGAACTAGCTTTTTAATAATTTCTTGAATTCACAATGTTAATTCTCGCCGTTGGAATTCTTCTTCTGAAAGAAAAAAATATCCAAGATAAATTAACTTTAATTCTTATATAAGTAGTAATTTAAAGCCGAATTTTCTCTATAACAAAACACATTAATGTTGTTGATTCTCATCCTCTCGATACAATCACTTGAGCACTACCGTGAATACTAACTGCTAATTTGTTTTATGGCAATAAACTCTAATTGGCTGGTCAGTGTTTTTGCTCTAAACAAAATCTCTTCGCCGACAAAATAACCCCAAGAAAGACGACCGCGCAACATTCGACTGAGTTAGTTGATGTCGTTGGACTAATAAAGCAGTCCCCGAACAGACATTGACATTCCCTTCTGGACTGGATAATAACTTTCTGCAAACTTGGATCCCACCCAAGAAAAAAGCAATCTGAAACGTCTAAATGGATTTAAGCTAAAAGGTTTTACTATATTAGCACTGCGATGCCAAAAGAAAGATCTGTGCATTACTTTGCGAAATTATTTTTTTCCACCATTTTTTATTGCAGGGGTTCCTGCAATAGATCACTCACAAATTTCTTCTTTTATTTTTCTTAACTCTTCATACTTTTTTTATGGATTTCGAAGCTTTGAATGGCTGCGAAATTCAATTTCTGGATTTCTTTGATTTTTTTTCATTCTTAATTGGCTTTTTGCGGAAGAGGATTTGTTTCAAATCTTTGGCCAGATGTGCATTTGATTCGTTTTTAAAATTAAGTATTATCAACCGTTTTTTTTGGGTGAAAAGAGAAAGATTATAGGGGGAATTGGAATGAAAGTTTGTTACAGTTTAATTCAATTATATATAATATTTATAAATTTAATTGAGTTTTCTAATTTTCTAAATACATTTTATAAAAATAATCAATTTAAAGGTGTTTTTTTAAAGACTAGCAATGTCTTACAAATAATTAGATGTTTAATGAAACATTATTTTTGCAATAAAATTTCAGAAGCATTTTCATTTCTTTTAGAAACAGAAATGGTGTCTCTTTTTCTAATTTGAAACCAAATGTTCAAATGAACATTTAAAAAAAATGTTCGAATTAGCACTAGCTAAAATATCGATGCCAAGTGAGGATTTGAGACAATTGTAATGTGACTTGAAAAGGTTAAATATATATATATTTATTTTTAGTCGTATTCAGGTAAATAACTTCAATGATTAAACAATGAGAGCAGTCTCCACGAAAACGTCTCTCAGATTCTCTTATAAAGGTATTTTCATCAGCATAAAATGGAGTCAGAGTGAAGTGGCTAATACGTTTCCAGAAAAAAACTTTAATTATGAAAAATAGAACTTTGGCGTTAATCTAAAATTTTAACTGATTTTATCGTGAGAGTATGTAGTCTTAAATTATTATTTCAGGTACATTAAAGTTAAAATTTTTTACAAAGTTGCAGCTGTATTATATTATATTGGAAAGTATTCCGCATGTATTTAATTTACAAGCTGTAGTTACACAAAATATACCAAATCTTATTAAATCATAGCGTTCATGAGTTATTGCATGTAAATACATATGAAAGTACAGACTGGCTACTGTTTCATGTAATTTTTTACTGCAATCAATATGGCTAAAGTCCATAATATTGGCCATGCAAGAGAAATGATACTAAACGATTTTTAAGGTTGAAATAAAAATTGACAGGCTTACATTTTACAAGAAACATGGCGAAACAATTAAACTTTGGGTACCAAATAACAAGTCTAACTGATTTATAAGGCAATGAAATAGTTTTAATGCAATGGGTGGTTTTTATTTGTTTAAAAATAATGCTTAAACTATTTTTGTGGATTGCCTGTTTTTAAAAATATGTGCATCAATTTTTTGCGGGCATGCCATAGCAGTTGCTTATCTGACGACAGTGAAACGTTTTTTCCTCTCGATTCAACTTTCTGTTTAATGCTTATATCTGACTCATGATTCTTATTCTTCCTCTGACCGAATGCATTTTCACTAATATTTTGCAGTCCTATTAATTAGCTAAGCGAACCATTGAGTTAAGTAGAACTTTACAAACTGTCAATGAAGTGACTTGAAAATTCGTTAAGTAATTTGTTATATTTGACTGTTGTCGTTCAACAACAAATAGTAAGATCATTTTCTATGCTACATATGCTCTTTATACATACGTCGATGCATACTCATACATACATACATACGTGGATACATACTCATACATACATACATACATGCATATATACGTGGATACATACTCATACATATATATGTGGATACATACTCATACATACATACATGGATACATACTCATACATACACGCGTGGATACCCATACATACATACATACATACATACGTAAATACATACTCATACATACACGCGTGGATACTCATACATACATACATACTCATACATACATACATACATACTCATACGTACATACATACTCATACGTACATACATACTCATACATACATACATACTCATACATACATACATACTCATACATACATACATACATACTCATACATACATACATACATACATACTCATACATACATACATACTCATACATACATACATACATACATACATACTCATACGTACATACATACTCATACGTACATACATACTCATACGTACATACATACATACTCATACGTACATACATACATACTCATACATACGTACATACATACTCATACATACGTACATACATACTCATACGTACATACATACTCATACGTACATACATACATACATACATACATACTCATACATACATACATACTCATACATACATACATATATACTCATACGTGCGTACACGGATTCACTAATGTTTGTACATATATACACGCATGTACAAAGTCGCACACATATGTAGTTATCCAATAGCTATAATTCACTTTCTGCTTAAAAAATGCCTATTTTTCAGTTTATTGGTTTTTATGTCAGCTGGATTTTGTCGATTCCCGGATAAAAACGTGATTTCAGAACAGAAAGATTCTTTATTTTGAATCGAATAGGCCTCAAACGTCAGACTTCGTTCGGCATCGAAATATTTTTCTTTATAATGAGGAAATATATACAAAAAAAATCTTAGAAACATTTTTTTTTCAATTCTTGCTATTATGTGGCAGCTAATTATTCTGGGTAAGTGGTTGTAGACAACTATTACCGGATAGTGCACCCTCCTAAATTTCTTTGAATATTCCTTAATGTGATACATTCTTCTCTTAGGTGAACATTACAAGTGCTCTCCTTTTTCTTCAGAAACATTTTATACCGTGTAATGTAAAAGAGAGTATGCAATCTCTAAGCGAGTATGCACCATGTAGTGTAAAAGCGAGTATGCGAGTATGTCGCGTTGAGAGTAATTTCATTTCTCAACGTGATATAAAACTGAGCATTGTATACCCAATTTTATTTATTTAAGCTTTTTATTATTTATTTTGTTTATATATATGCGAATGTAAAGGCCAATAGATAATCAATTTGTTTCCAGAATTGAATCAAAATTTGATGCGTATCTATGATTAAAATGTTAAAATTATGAATTGCTATTCCTTGATTTCTTGGTTGTTTGAAATGATTATATTCATTTGAAATCAGACGAAAAAATAAGCAGACAAACCTCTGCTGAATTAATTTTGCTCACAATTTTATAGAATCTTTAAAATTCATTTAAAAACTAAAATGTCAAATTTCATTCAACTAGCTTAAAATATTTTAGAATTAGCACATTCATAGGTAGACAGAATTCTAAAATTTTAAGGTAGACAGAATTCTAAAATTTTACAGCAGTTACAGTTTAAGTTTAGAAGCAAAATTATTATTTTTTTTTTTTAAAAAGCGTTCACTATTGAATAGCTTTAATAAAAATAGTCATTGAAAATTAATTGCCTTAAAAATGTAAAGTTTATACAAGATCATAAGAAGTGCAAATGCATTGTACAATGAATATGAATGGTCTAAGAATTCTAAAATAGTGCCCCTTCCTTATCAAAACTTGAAAATAAAAAACAAAATCGAAGGGAAATATCCAAAACAAGTAATATAAAGTACTTAATTGAGAATTGCAGCTACTGTCAAAAGTAAAGAAATAGCTAGTTGCCAAAGGCGGGTAGAATTAATAGCTTTTTAGTTATGAAATATAGTTATGCACAGTTTCGTAATTATTTGTCAGAGACCTTTTAGTTTCCACTGTTTTGAAATATTTTATGTTTATTCTAAACGCTGTTTTTTTTTAAATTTTACTTTTATAACAACTATAATTTTTAGAAAATTCCATAAGCAAAATATCTACTACAAATTACATAAAAAAATAAGAAACATAATTTACCTTTTATTCTACGTTCTACCTTTTATTCTAGAAGCTCTAAAAATTACAAAAAAAAAACTTTATAAAAATATGTTAATTCTTTTATAAATCATTTTAATAAATTTTCTGAACAGAAAAAATTAATTTACCCCCAAACTTAAGGTATCTAATATCTTTCTGGAAAGAAAATAATTTTTAAATTGCCCATTTCCCCTGCATTAAGTTTTTTTATAACATAAATTTAAGACTTTTATTTCTATTTCAAACCATTTTTATGCTAAGCCTCTGGGGAAAAAAAGGAAAACTAAAACACAGCGAGTTAAACTTTGCAGGAAAAAAATATGTTCGCCGAAGAATTCATTTAAATTAGAAACTAAATGATGCCACGCACTCCAATGTTAAACTAAAAAGAAAATATCGTGACTTTTCAATTAAGACGTTTAAATTAAAAGGAATATCAAAAATAAAACTGACTTATCTACCTCGCAAAGTAAAAATTGTAGAATGTAAACAAAAATAAATATTTTCACTTTTGCTTTTATTTTTGTCTTGAATTGATAACAAAAAGGTCTTAACTTTCTTTTTTATTTCGAATATGTTTCGTACTTTTTAAGCTAGTTGTAAAAATACGGGAAATAAATTAAAACTCAACATCTATTCTATTTATGTTAGTTTTCATTAATTAAATTTTATGAGGATACTGCAAATGTTTTTTATATAATTTTTTTCTATAATTAGAAGTAATTTATGAAATGCTTCCTTTCTGCATTGATCATATTTAAGTTAAGATTTTAATCAAAAGATTTAATATTATAAAAATTTTATTTATAAGTCATGCTAATTTTTATAACCTTATCTATTAATTGTCATTAGTCAGGGTTTCTTTTGAAAATCTACAAAGTTAAAATGTTTCTTACAATATTGTTAAATGATATTTTCTTCAGACTCATAAATTATATTTTCTCACTATTTATTTAGCAAATTTTCGTGATTTTGAGATTTTATGGTTCATAATTCATATATTACTCATAGTCCAAACATTTTTATTACAAAATATTAATATTAATCAAATAATGATTAGTCAATTTTTATTCAAAAGAAATATAGTGGAAACTGGTTCCAGCAGTTAATTTTTTTATTATTTTAGTTTTTTTAAATTTTTAATTATTTTGGTTTAGAAAGAGTAGTTTGAATTTAAGTGTTAAGTCACACAGAGTAAAAGTACTAAGAAATAAATTTAATTTGTGATATTATCCAAAAGATTATGTAAATGTCATACTATTATTTTTAATTATTTCATTTGAGAAAGCCAAAAGGTTTATTTTGGGATTGATTCCCAAAACAAGGTCTTGTTTAGATGATGAGGATGATAGCATGAGACATATTTAGCTTTTACACTTTTAAAAAAGAGTTTAAATTTCGCAATATTTAAAATGCGTTAATTGTGGTAACTTAAAGAAGCACTTAAATGTAGTTGATGAAAATTCAAAATTTATTGGAAAACTTAGAGACAAAATACGAATAATAATACAGAAAGCTTCATTTAACTTTATTCTATTATATACAGAATAATATAATAGAATAAAGTTAAATGAAGCTTTGGAAAGGATTAAGTCCTCCAATAAATACTGTCCATTTTCTTTCCTATTAAGAGGTCTTAGTTTGAAATGGCCATATCGATTGACTGGTCGTGATTAAAATTTGTTTTTCCACCCTACTACTTTCAAACAGGCTTTGAAAGTTATACACAAGTAACTTAAATTCAACTTGTTTTGAATTAAATTTTCTAAAGTGTGGTCCATAAAAAAAGCACAGAAAGCAAAATCGGAGCTAAAATTTACAAAAGGTATTCCCAGCTTCTTGAGTTTATATAAGTCTTCTTATAAAATATGAATACGTATGAAAGATTCGAAGATTCTCTAGATTTTAGTTCGTTGTTGAGATAAGATCTTAAGAAAAAACTAAGCGGAAAAATTAGGTAACACTGTATTACAATAACTTTCAGTGTAAAACACCTTTATAGCTCACTCTGTGATTAATACTGCGAACAGAAAATTAATCCTCTTGAAACTTTTCTACTTTTAACTGTACTGGGCAAAGTATGGAATTTTCTTGAAAAATAATCATCTTTCGAATCTTAATAATTCTTTGGGGCCAATCATCTCGAAGAGAATATCAGTTTGACAGATTCGGTCAATGTAAGATGCACATTGCTACAATCCATAGTCGGCAACATCATTGCTACGTTCAGTGGTGACGGGGTGGTTGGCTGTACACAACAAGAAGAGTGTCCAAATTCTTCGATCTTTCAAAAACTTTTTTTGTCGGCAAGTTTGTCAAATTCGTCTTTCTTCTTGAATGAATATCAGCCTTGAAGACTATTCATTCTAACATTCTTTGGCATTTATTACGGATATCTGTAATCCTTATTTTCAGCAATGAGACTGAGGACTGTCAGATGCATAGGCAAGCAATAACATTAAAGAATTATTATTGTAGATAAGTATAAAAATATATAGCATGCATTATTCTATAATACATACATCAAATATTAAACATAAAATTATATTTTATCTTTAAATTCAAAATCACTTATGGTGTTAAGTCAGAGAGATCTGAATGAGCAATTTTATTACTAATAATGGGAATTCAGATGCATTGATGTTTTTTAAATACATTCTTTCATTTATCTTCAGTAACCAACATATTCAATCTTTGAAGTTGTGAAAATTTCTTAAAATATTTGAGAAGCTTACTAGAGTTCTAGGATTTACAGAATTCTATGCCCAAGAATATGAAACTTGCACTGATTAGCTTGATTAATTCCCCCGAAAAGTAAATACATAGTAACCGCAGGCATCCATTAGATATCGGAGTAATTGAGCTATGCTTCATTCCTAATAGAACTTAATACCCATCTTACTGGTAAGATCGGCAGCTCGCATTTAATCTGAGCTTAATTCCTCCGACATTCCATTTGATATTAATCACAAAATGTCAGAGATGGAGAATATGTAAATAATAATGCTGGATCAGATTCTAGTGAGTTGGAGAATCCATTTTTATTCACACGTTTGACGAGGAAGAAATACGCGAGAAGACAAACGTGTAATTAGCTCTCACTTATTAGTCGTTTCTTGGTCAAAACACTGTATTCATCGTACTGTTGTGAATATAGATTTGAAATTTGAATTAACCTTTTCACTATGGCTCCTATTCAACTGGCAGTGCAAATTCCAAATTGGCTTGCAGAATTCTGTTTGAAACAAGTATGCAGAATGTTAAAAGAAGATATTCTTAGTTATAATTCATTTTACATCAGACATCCTTGGTTTGAAAGAGGAACCACTTCTGCAGCATAAAAGTTGTGCCGATAAAGTAGTAAAAGGATTAAAATGCAAGGATTACTTTTCTTGCTCTAATATATACCTCAGAGTACCGCTGTTCTTTTTGAATAACACTAAAAATTTATCAAATTATATGTATATTCGAAATGCAGTTTTTGAAATTTTTTAAATATGCTTAAATTTAAAAAAAATGGGTTAAAGATATATCTGCAATACAAAAAGTATCGGTTAAAGTCAAAACTGCTTAAAAAGGAAAGAAACATTTTTTTGCTAAAAATTTAGAATCTTTTTCGTTAATCAAGTATTTTATTTAAAAATCAGCAGACAACTGAAGAACACTCCACAAATCTCTGCTGTAATAAATAAACTAAATTTCTAATCAGCATATAAATATCGTGATTGATTTGATAAATAAAGTAATTAAGATTTTTTTGTTCTCCTTGGAAATTATTTAAATACTTGTAAAATCTTTTTAATGAATATATTGCATGTTAAATACTCGTAAAGTACTGGACATATTAAGAAATTATTTTAAGAAATTTGGAAAAAAAACTTTAATTAGATTTATTTTATAAAAAGACTTAATTAGAATTAAGAATTTATGAAAGTATCAATAAAAGATTGTAAAATTACATAAGATCGTACGTTGTTAAAATTTAAAAATGATTGTAAATAATATAAAATACTACAAAAAGAATGAGCAGGCCTATCTTTGAAATCCGCATCGCTCTGATTTTCTACCAGTGCACGTAAAATTCAGTTTTAAATTAAAATGGAAATGCTGAAACTTCAATTAATATAAATACCTCTTTACTCAATCCAATCATGTCTTTAAATAAAACTAAGAACTGAAAGCAGAGTAGTCCGACATTGAAGCTTTATGTTCACTACAGAAATTGAAACATATTTTTTAAATAATTTATAATATTTCAAGGAATTATTCAGCAAACATTTCACAGATTAATTGAAACCTTCAGTTTTTAATTTTATTTTTAGATGCATATAAATGCTCTCAATAATATTCTTTTAGGTTTATAAATATATTTCAAAAAATTATGGTTTAAATTCCTTTGGTATTATAGATTCATATTTGTAAAATATTCTTAATATTTCAACTTCAAAACAAATAAATAAACATTTCTGTCTTCTGTGATCAAATCTGACTGATTTTTTCTGTTCTGAGTTGCCAGTTTAGAAAAATCATTATTTTCATAATCTAGGCCAATTATTCTAGAGTAACCCTGATGGGCTTCTTTGAGATCTTCATAAAGTGATCTCAAATCGCCAGTTTTTACCGAATAGTTATGTTGAAATTTTCATAGATCGATCAGCTTTTATAATTGATTTAGTTGACTGGAATGCCATTTTTTTATTTTAAGCACTTATTGACTTTAGAATATTTTGTTAAATATGATTCACAGAGCAGATGATATATGTAAACATTCAAAAGTCGTAATTCATCAGCATTTCCCCCCTCAATCTACTAATTATATATTTCACTTAAACCATTTGTTAAGAGATGTATGTCTATCCCGAAAAAAGTAAGAAATTAGATGTTGGGCTCCAATTACAGAAGATGCCTTGTAGATGTTGAGCCTTATTTATCTAAAATAAAACTGTTTAATTGGATTAGTAATATATGTATAGTAAAATATCATAGAAAACGTTTCCATGCATTTATTTCCCTAAAATATCATATTTCATTTTATACAGACTCGTGCTGAAAATAACATTTTTTAATGTTTCATTTGGAATGTCTTCGAAATATGCGGGTAAAAAAATATTTTTATCTGCTTTTACAAATTTTGTATTGTTAATTATTACGTATGCTTATTTGAAAGAAGATGCGTTTTCAAATATCTAACCTGCTTTTATCAATCTATATTTAGTATTACGCATGCTTCGTTGAAAACAGATGCGTTTTTATTTCGAATGATTCATTAAAATGCGGAGATAAATTACAATCACGAAGGCGAGTTCTTTGATTTGCACAATATATCTTCTTCACATGAGTAAAAGTAACTATTTAAAACATGTCTTATTGTTTAAAAAAATTAAAAAAAAAAGAATGCAAAAATATTTTACTTCTACTTATTACCAATTGCTTTTTGTTCGTCGTTTCTTTGAAATGACGCCATCTTCAAGTTGGTTTAAGATGTCTTGCTTTTAAATAATTAATCTCAGAAGATTATCGTTTGGTGCTTTTCTAGAAATTCTTTTTCAATTTAACTGTAGCACTTTTGTAATATATATTTATTTTGTATTTTTATTTATTTTAATTCTTTAATTGAATTAATGAATTTGATATTGCAAACGATCAAGAAAAATTTTCTCTTCCATTTATTGTGTAAAAATAATCACATTTCCTATTTATTTCATTTCATTTCATATAATAACATGATGAAAATTATATTTTTTTGTTTTACTTTTGGTAGCAATTAACTTATTTTTTTAATCAGAACTTCTGAAAATGTGATGGCGACTTATTATTAAAAGCTGATTTTTTTTGAGATCCTCATGAAGATTATTTTTATTTTATTTTATGCGAAATAAATTGTTGAAAAATGATTAAATTAAATGTTTAAAAATTCCTTAAGAATAGAATTTTAATTTATTGATCAAAACATGAGTATAGTTGAAAAGCTTATTTTGTGAGCTTTACTTGATGCAAAAATCAATTTTGTACTGCAATATTTTGGGAAGTTAAAGCAAAAAAACGTTAAAATTTGTTTTATTTTTTTAATTAAAAATTATATTTTAATTAAATAATTACTTTTTAATTATTATTATTTATTTTTTAATTATTTTAATTAAAATATTCAAAGGGCTCTGAGGTGCATATTACCGGACCCCAAGGTATACATGTACCAATTTGGTAGCTATAGTTAGAACGGTTTGGTCCAGTGGCGGATTTAGAGTTTCTGAGGCCCGAGGCGCAATTCAATTGGAGGCCCCCTTCCCCTCCAGTTATATTTATAGTATGCACTTTTTTATACATATTTTTCACTCTGTCAAGCTCTATGTCCAATTTTTTGTGTTAAAAAAATAGCGGGGGGGAGGGAACCTAGGTACATAAAATTGAAAATTAAAATTATTTTTTTCATTCTTTTATGTATTTAAAAGGATGAAGTTCAGGGTGTGTTAAGGCTGTTCTTAAAAAAATAGGTGCTGTTTTGTACCATAGTTGCGCAAAATTTTACAAAAATGCATGCCTAAAATTTCATTATATACTAAATCAATTATTATAGAATGGAGCTGTTTTTCTCTTTTGGGGATAAAAATATTTTGGTTTTGTTTTAGAGCGTTATCAGAATCAGCTGATATTTTATTTTGTTGTTTAAAATTAAATGTTGTTGATTCTTTTGTTCCATTCTCAGATCACTCATTAATTTCATCGAATTCGCATTTTGTTTCGGCTCACTCATCGGCTTTTTCTTGTGCTTATTCGATTTTAATTTGTTCATCTGGCTGTTTAGGTTTGCTTTAAATTCCATTTCTCTCGTCAACTTCTTCGCATTCATTTTTAACTTCAGCTAATTCAGTGATTTTTTCTCGTGCACATTTTGTTTCAGTACGCTCATTTAACTTTTCAAATACGCATCCTTGTTCAACTCGCTTTTTAATTTGTTAGAATTCATATTCTACTTCAGCTTGCACAACGTTTTTTTCATGTAAATATTCAATTTAATTTGCTCATAGATTCTTATAGGGACACATGTTGTATCAAGTTGCTCAACTGCTCTTTCTGTCTCATTTTCCATTTTAGCTCGTTTTTCAAAAGTTACAATACATTTATTGAGTAAATTTTTATGCCGATCTTCATTTTTTTTTCTTTTTTTAGTTTTCAAGCTCCATATCCCACCTTTCTTTTCTAGTAACATGGCTAAAACATTTTTAAAAAATTAGTCGCATAAAAATATTAGCTGGACTTTTGACGATTTTTCGGAGTTTCCTTCAGTTAAGAGGAGAAAGTAACCAGTTTATTTTATCTTTTTGAGCAGTGCCAGTGCCTAACGATTCGTATAATAAATGAGCCCGGTTTTTAACCATCAAATGTGCCAAAAAATATAAAGCGAAGAATACAGTATTTTCAAAAATACGAAATTAGAAACGAAAATGTATTAAAAAATTATATGCTTACCAATCTTCACTTTAGTCAAAGATCAAACACAGAAAAGAACTCCTTTCCACAACACAAATCCAAGTCAATATTTTTTTAACGTGAAACACTAAATTGCTAACAGGATGTTTTGGAAAAACTAACCTCCTTGAGCAAAGATCTTCTAACCTCCTTGAGAAAGGTCTCTAACTAAAATGTGTCCTATGTCCTATTATGCAAACACGTTCATTGCCTTGAGACCCATTCCTGTACTTCAAAGGGTCCGAGTGGGCAGGAGGGTGTAATAGGATATCTATCTCTTTAGTTTCGTACAAGATAAAAGCAAGGCCCGACTTAGTCTAGTAGGAGGATGGGGCAGGAACATTTTTGGGCCCCCCTTTGCTTAACTACTTTAGTAATGAAGAACATTCATTAAAGAATTAAACGTAAAATAAAATTTATAAAGGATTTGGAGCCCCCACTTATGTGGGGGCCCGGGGCAGCTGCCCCTGCCTTAGTCAGTTTTTTTTATAAAAGATGTAAAATGTCTTCCCCTCCTGGTTTACTTTTTACTCTCTCATTTTCAAAATAGTTGGTTTTTCAAGGGTTCTGATATTGCATGATCGTTTTATTGAGATAGATGAACCGAGAGAGGTAATAGAAGAATGTAAAAACGAAAGGCTTTATTTAAAAAATATCATCTTTTTCAAAATTTAAATAATTATTATTTTAGAACTAAATTTTGAGGTCCCTTAATTTATGAGGCCCGAGGCGCGCGCCTCATGCGCCTGTTTGGAAATCCGCCTCTGGTTTGGTCTGTAGAGCGCCAACACGCACACACGCGAGCGCGTGCACACACACATTGTGCTTCATTATAAGTGAAGATTATTTACTCTTCTCGTGTTTTACTAGTTTTATGTAACAAAGAGTAAAAAAAATTAGCTTCACAACTACAAATTTCTTTTTCATACATATTGTCTCATTTTTTTTTAAATTTCTTCCAATGAACTATATATATATATATATATATATATATATATAATATAAGAACAATAATAAAAAGTAGAATTATTGTCAGAAAATATTAATAGAATCCTGCAACCACTGTAATTAAAGAAATGACTTGCAGACGATTTACAATTTCTATCGAGAAAAATTTTGGATTTAGTGTATTCTGTTTTTCAATTCCTGCTATTAGTTCACACCCTCCCTATATATATATAGGAAAGGCATTTAATCCTTTATTAATCATTCGCGGCTTTTCAACGTTCAGCTATCGATAAGTAATGAACTTTTTTCTGAAATTATTCTCAGGTTTCTTATATCTTGACTGACTCAAAAATATAATGAAATAAATTGAAAATTCCCTCCAAATTTCTCTGGAAATATTTCTTTTATATTATTATTGCATATCAACCAAAACAGTTCATTGAAGTACTACAAAAAATCAAGCCCTGTGGACGTGCACATAATATCCTGCCATCAACAATTAGTTATTTATAAAATATTTTACTTAAAGAGCAAAATGTAAAACGTCAAAAAACATGTCCATTTTTCAATTCCTACTATTAGCTCACACTCTTCCTATACATATATACATCTTATACAAATTTTTAATCGTTAATAAAATACGGTTTATTCATCCAATCAAGAACAAAAACATTTTTTAAAACTTGTAGTGGATGACATTTGATGTTAATACAGTTTTTTCAAATATTAATTTATTCATTTTTTTATTAATTAATTAAAAACTGACTTTCTAACCAAAAATATTCATTTTGCCGCTACCAAAGAAGTAACGAATTCAGTTATTTTCCCAAAGCCAATGAGGTTAGGTTTAAAATGTTTTCGGCCGATTATTTTAAACGATTCTGTTTATTTTCATAATGCTTGATGCATTTAAGATCAAACGTTTGTTAATTAATCAATTTTCCTAACTATTTTTGAAGTACCTTCAAATTAAAATAATTCAGAAAATTAGAAATTTTTCATCTGTATTACCCCGACTTATGTAGAAAAATCATGCGTTTTGCATTGCCGCAATTTGCATTGAATTTATAATGCTAGTATAATTTTTTGATCAATTATTTATAGTAATTGTAACCGTTAGGCCGGGATAGTCAGGTTGGTGTAGCGTTGGATTCCCATCCTTTGGATTGCTCGAACACCATGTATAGAAAGGAGAATGGAAAATTGCCAGGAAATTCACTTTCTATTTCGCCGCTTAATATTGTGAATCTGTCATTTATATACATATTTATATTAATAGTAATTATTTAAGATAAAGGAACTAAAATAAAATTCTTATTTGTTAACCCTAAGTAGGAATTGATTTAATAAAAAACTGTTTTTTATATTACTTGTTATTATGAAAAAATAGTTGTGTAATTTTCGATGAAATAAAACAGAAAAGCTATTTTTAGCGATATTTAGAACAGAATTAATTCAAAGTCTTCGGAACTTCTAGAAGGGCTGTTTCTATTTTTACAAAATTCTACGACACCTGATATCATAAAGTATGCCATACCGTTCATAATGACTTAACTTGAAATTTTTCTATTGTATGCAATTTGAAATAAATATTGCAATTGTGCTGTATTATTTCATTCATAAAACTATGCAGTAACTTCAACCATTTCATTGAGTGAAATCACTTTGAAACCGTAACGACAATATTAATAAATTGACATTAATCAATGCTCACTCCTTTTAAAAATTATATTTTATTTATTCAATTAAAATAAACCATTTTTAATAATTTTATTAATCAAATAAAATTCATATGCATTACATATCTGAAATTTTACATCTGAAATTTTTATATATCTTAAATTTTTGCATCTACTTCTCATTTTTCACCTTAATTAAATTATAACATTAGTTTTATGCCATAATTTACTGCCTCGATAATTTGAGAAATTAACCCTTTTTAAGGCTGTGGTAAATATCTTACCACCGCCTTAAAATATTTTGCAAATATTGTAGCTCCAAAACTAACGAGAAATGGACAAAAGTGTCATGATGAACATATAATGTTACTTTGTGTTCAGCTTCTTGTTATGTTGTTTCACCATAATAATTTAAAATAATGCATTAGGTAATTTACATTGTATTTGGTTTTTCTGCCACTTATTTCATGTGTAATTAATAAATTTTAAATTTTGAAATAACTAATAATAAATAGTTTTACAAAACTCACATTTACTCGTGAAATTGTTTATATTTCATGTTTTTCTATTGAATAAGTCAGTAAAATGTCATTGATGTTTTGGAAAATGGAAAATATGTGTTTCCACCCCTGTAATAACTACTGCCACAACAACAAAATTTTAACAAAAATACTTTTTTTGTTTATAAATGAGATTCTTTTTTCCAAATATAATGTAAAGCCAAAATTTAGAAAGAAAACAGCTTGTGCCCGTTAAAGGGTTAAATAATAATTAAAAATTTAATATTTTTATTAATTTACTCAATAAAAAACACTCTTATTTAAATTAATAGATAAAGCATTTATAATTTCAGTCTCGTATGTAAATTATTTATCTTTTTATATGTGTACCCGAAGGATATGCGATTAATCGGTTAATTCTAACTTAGCTTTTAATAGGCTGTTGTGAATAAAAATCGTAATTGGTATTAATAATAGAGGGTTAATTATATTGACAGTTATATGAAACGAATAAAATAAATTTTTTGTTCAAAATGGATATTAGCTATAGTATGTTTTATGAACATCGATGATATTAACAAAGGGTAAAATGTATGAATTTTTAATTATTCTTTTTTAGCATTTTTACAATACTGATAAATCTTATTTTATTTTAATGTTTTCTTAAAGTATTTATTAAATATTTTATGAAAAACAATTCATATTTTTGCTGTTTAAAATAAAATTTGTTGTTTTTGTAAATATTTAGATTTTCACAGCTAATCTTAAGGGAATTTAAAATTTGGTTTTTATTTCTTTGTCTTTTTGTAAATTATGTGTTATTGAAAATTACTACAATGCATCACTATTCTCAACCAATCACTAGCAGAATTCTATATATATATATAATAATGAAAAGTGAATAACTAAATATATAAAGATTCTTCGTATAAAAGCACATTTAGAAGTCATAAAAATCTTACTCACACAAAACTGGCAAAAGCCAACACTTTCATCAGCTGTTATACCAGCTGCTGTGTAAAGCAAAAAAATTAATAAGAGTGGAAAATGAAACGATTTTCACGGTGTTGTTTTTTTAGCGTTTTATATGATAATGATAAAAATATTAATGAATTTTTATTTTATGATAAAGCGTTTCATTTTGTTTTAACATGCGCAAAAACCACTTTTAACCAAGAATCTAATTATGCTAATGAGGGTTGTTCAGGAAACGAGTTCTACTAAAATGTTCTACTTAAATTTATTCAGATTCGTGAATATTTTACGAAGTGCATACGAGTGAAATTATGATAATTAACTTAATACACGAGCTTATTTAATAATGATTAAGTTAATAAAGTTAATCTAGATATTTCACAGCGACTTTATAGCCAGTGCCAACAGCTTTATGATCAGCTAAAATTATATAAATATTCATCATCTTAATAGGCGTAATGTTTAGATTTATCTGTACTGAAATATGCTGTAACAAAATCAGAACATTATTGTTCCAACATAGAATAAATATTTTTAGCACCATAAAATTTTCTGCATGAATTACTTTTCCTGACAATAGAAAGCGAGGAAGTTTATTTCCTTGAATTTCTTGAGTGCTTCCACATAATGATGCCAGCTTATCGGTAACTAGTAAATATTTTTTTATTTAATTTTGTATTAATTTGGCGATTGTTTTGGAAAGTACTAATCACCCACTAAGTTTTTCGCTCTTTCGATATCTGCAACGGAATTTTCACCTTCAGTGAATATTTTTCTTAAGAAAACACTGTGAAATTAATATTGAGGTTACAAAAATATTACTTAACCAAAATTTAAAATACAAAAGTACAGTTTTCAAACTGTTAAGTTTTGAAAATGTGAAAACAAAAACTTTAAAACAATTTTAAGCATTATAGCAATATGAAATAAAAAAAATGTTAGATAAGCATAAGTTTTAAATAGAAACTTTTGTTGCAAGCGTGCGTGCGCCGCTGAAGCTTACCGAAGTTGGCGACGTTTGACGTATAATTGAGCTCGTTGTGACTTATTGTTCGTTGTGCTATACGATAGCTGTTTTGAAGTCCCTTTTTATTGTGCGTAAGACTTGCATTTACGTTGTAAGTGCCTGTTGACTGCTGGATTGTGTTTATCTGAAGTTTTCCCTTATCAAGTCATCCTGTAAATAGATTTGTTTGTGCTGTCCTCAAGTATTCCATCCGAATCCTCTACGCTAAAAATCATAACACTATTGTTAATCGATAATAGAAAAAATAATTATAGTGTTGAATTCGAAATAAAACCAAATTTTCGACCTATTTCTAAGCACTCCAATTCTGAGTTTTGAGCTGGTGCATCGGACTAAAAATAGAATAAAAATTAAATTAAGGCATGCGATTATATTCGGGAATAAGGTTTTGAAAGTAGTTTTTCAATGCAAGTTTTCAAAAATATAAAGGAAAATAGACCAAAATATACCGGTTAAGTGGAAAGGTTTTTTCATAAAAATTGAAAGAATTCAACAAAATGTTGAAGAATTCAACTATAAAAATAGGCATACAGAAAATATCTTCTAGTTTAGAGGTTTATCAAATGATTCGCTTAAAATTGTATAAATGGCTTAAGGAATGAATGTATTATCTAGTTTCTGAACTGAAATATAGGTTGAATTTCTATTCTTTCTTTTAAATATCGGATTTCGACTGATACTTGACAAAGCATTTTCCTTTTTTTTCAAAGTTTGAAGCATTCAAGAATTATAAAATATTTTTTAATAAATGCATTACTTATTCTTTAGTAAGGAACTATAGAGCTTATTGGATAAAAAAATTCGCATTAGATTTTGACTTTTGAAGTTTTTTGTCAGACAATTTTGTCTAAGTTCAAATAAGTAGAGAAATGAAAATAGCATCCAATCATGTACAATAGCATTAAAACACCTGTGAATGAAAATATATAAATTAATGTGATTTTTCCGAAAATAGACTTAAAAACCAAGTCCTAAAGTTTTTATAAAGAAACTTTCTCAAGCATGAATATTAAATAAAATTCATAATTTCCAGAAAAATAAAACTTTTTAACACATTCACATACCTTAAATTTTCGAATGTGCCTGTGGTAAGCCTCCAAATACCATGTTAAAATTGCTATATAGCGGGGGTTCTTTTTTCTGAAAAACCGATTTGCTGTAATATAGTTAAAGACCTAGGGCTTCGCAAGTCTGATGTGAGTGTCCTGATGCGCAAAAATTAATCAATAAGAAAATTCATTTCTCTAAGACATCCTTATATTTGCAAAATTATCTTTTCTATGATACTTATCTTCACCGTTAAACGCTAATTTTTTGAGTTGAGCGTAACCACGTGCCAAATTTTATTCATTAAATCTAGTTATCGTGTCCTGACATTCTTGCTAAAGTAAGACTAAACCCGGAGCCCTTAAGAGTGACAGACATAATTTCAAAAATGGGTTTTCAGATTCAGTGTGGTCTGTAACATGGTGACTCATCAAAATTACATGTTGTCCCGTCATTAATGGATATAAGTTAACCGTCGATTACGATACTATCTCTTGTATGCTTTATATACAAGAAAGTGGGAATGGCAGTAATCCGTAAGTGATTTTACGGAATATACAATTTCTTCTGCGGAACAAAAATGAGGTCAGTGTGTATGTTAGCGACTGTTATTCTGAGATACATAAAAAAAAACGAAAAAACAGGGGGTTGAAAAGCAAGGCGTGGTCGAAATTACTGTGAAGCGACTACTGATTAAAAGGTGAGGCCGATCTCAATGAAAGCGGAAATAACAAAAGAAATCGATACACACATTTTTCCTTTTTGCAGAATTCGCTTACTTGACCGTAAAATCATTCTGTTTTGACTTAGTCTAATGATCTGTTCTATTTTAGAGCAAATTATATAGGAATTGGGAGGAATGAGGAGTGCGTCGACCTTCGTTTTGCTTACCCTTTCTTGAAAGAAAATGTCATTCCGCGATGAATAGGTTATTATACAGAGGAAAATCGGTTCACGCACGTGACGCGTTCTTTGTTAACGTCTGCTATTAAATTTGTGGGTCAATCGATCATTGGTTCATCTTAGAAAGGGCTTTAAATTAGCCTTATACAGTCAACGGAATATCTATGTTTTGCGAAATAGAATATAAATAACAATGTGATTTTGTTATTCTGAAATTCGCAGAGTATTGCCTTATTAGTTAAGACATTAGAAGATAGGGTTAATGTTTTAATCTTATTCCCTATCAATACTAAAACACCCCAAAATCTCGTTCAACGAAAAAATGGCATGCGCCCAATAGGACTGGATATCAATGAGAAAATTGAATTCCCTTTGTTATATGCAATTGAACGAATATATGGGAAAAGTACTTTGACTATAAGAGACTATCAACTGTTTATTGATTAGAGACTATTTGATTACATCAAAATATGGTTTTGAAAGGCAGGAAGGTTTTCTGAGAATTCAGAAAGAACGTTCAAGGTTACTATTGATTAGTGTTTAACAGCTAATTCATGTTCTCTTTTGTTGTTGTTTCTAATGGCATTTGCCTATGGACAAGCTCGCTGCTGGACCCAGCAGCAGATTTAAGCCGAATGAAGCGTCTCTTGTTTCAAGTAGCGCCAACTAGGGCCAAGAGTACGACTTTTGCTACACACTCATCACATTCGCTTGCACAACCCCTTTTTACAGGGGGGCACATTCACACATCTCACAGATAGCACACAGAATAACAAACATGCCCGAACCAGGACTCGAACCCGGGACCTCCTGAACACGAGGCAGACGCGCTACCTCTGTGCCAGCAAGCCGGCGTTCTCTTTTGTAAATCAGCCTTTCAACAGTTAGCTTCTATGATCAATGGCTGCGATTCGAATTAATATCTAATAAGATGCTTACAAATTTTCTTTAATTTTAGTAGAGAAGAAAATATCTAAGTAGATAGTATGTATGAATCGCATGCAATTCACTTGCTCAACAACATGTTAAAATAAGGAGATATAAACTAAATATAAGCTTGTTCTACTTGCATTAAATTGTACATTGACTAAGATCTTTTGCTGTAACGCGAATATGTGTAACACGGGAGCCTAACGTGTTTTTGAGAAACGGGGAGTGGTGCAGAATTGATCTTATATTTGAGAGTGAAATTCCGACCGTCCAGCATTTGGAGGTAACTGAGCTTAAATAATTTTAGAAATGAGATTTAAGCGATCATTGGCTAAATTACACTTTTCTAACCATGCTTAATACCTTACCACAATCGATATTAGTTTATAGGCATTCTGTTTGAACAGTAAAAAATGCTTAAATTTGTCTTATTCTTATTGTTGTTCCTTATCTAGTATATCAGAAGGACATGAAGATCCCTGCTAGAAGTATCAATAGGACACACGTGTTCCATCTACAATTACCCCTCATCATCTGATAATAATCAAGTATTGTCTCCTGCTGGACTATTTCTTTTTGGTAGAAAAATATCCAACTTTGAAAAGACATCCTAAGTGTTAATAGAAAGGTTAGAATCCCCCATGATAAATTAAACCTATAAGAACTGCCTTCCCCAAAATTATCACATAGCATAGTCCCTAATAAAGGCCTTAATGAAGAATATAACATTTTAAACCTTAGCCAAGGTTGTAAACGCTATGAGATCTTATTTATCAGAGACCAGGAATATTTCGTGCTTCTTAGTATAGCCATGGAAACCAAGAATATATTTTGGATGAAATTTTTTTGAATGATAGCCACAAAATTTTGACTCGGTTAGTATTAAGCGTAATGTTAATACTAAACACTTAGAATTAAGATATTTCATAATACTTTATGCCAAACAGTATATTGGAACATGCTTATAACATGTTTACAGTTCAGAGAAAAATGAAAATGTGCATGCGACTCCCCAAACCTATTCAAAAGATAACCGGCTACAATGAAAAACAACAACAAAAAATACTATTTGTAACTAAGTTTAAAATAACTAATATTTATCTTAAGTTTGTCAATTGTTTTAAATCATACAGTATAAAACGACATACATTAGCTGACATATTATAATTTCCATGTACGGTGTTTTTGAGTAGCAGGGGTTTTGAGGTGTTTTTGAGTAAGTTGTGCTTTCTGTAATGATTGATACGTAATATCAGGCTTATAATCAAGCCACTATACACTACTAATGCATCACAGAACTGGGCACACTGCTACTAAGCTTGAACTGGGAAACTCTGAAGTCTCGAATGCGTTCTTCCAGCGTTATCTGACGAATATTAATTCCGATGCGGCGTCACTGCCTTCCATCACTATTTTGGAACAATTTCCGTTTCCGTGAAATATGAGTTGTCAACCGAATGCTCTGTTCTCCTTTTGAAGAGCCCTGACGCCGAAACCCCAGTCTTCCCGTCATCCATCAGAACTTGGAGAAGGGGTTGAGAAATGAACATTCGTTAAGGAAATGAATTATGGGGGAGACATTGCTATCGCAAGGAATGCTTGTTTGGTGGAATTCTGTCTGTCAGTCTATCACTTGTTTCTGGATTACGTCCAGCGATTTGTTACAATGTGTTAGGGTATGGTCAGTAAATTTATATAAAGTCTATGAATATTTGTCATTATTTAATGGACTGCTGGTTAATGAATAAACCATTTCAAGATGATATCCATTTCTTTAATACTTTAATAAATCATTGTTTTTCAATCAATTTGATTTATGTGCTCTGTTGACTCAAGAAATGATATATATTTCAGAATATTGGAATGTCTTATCCACAAAATTGCAGCCTGTTAAGGAGTTAGGGTTAATTCTTCTATCTTTCTGTTATTTTTCCAAAAAATATTAATGATAGCAACAATCACATTCACCTAAAAAAGCTATATCGCCATAAAGGACGTGTATATAAACTCAACAATTAAAATATTGTGAAACATTCTGTTTGTTGTTACTAATGACACTTGCCATAGACAAGCGAGCTGACGACCTTCAATGATTTTAAGCCGTGTGGGCTTCCCTTGCTTTAGAAGTTGTACCAACTAGAGCCAAGAGTACGCCTTATCCATACACCTATCGCTTGCACAGCCTCTTTTTACAAGAGGGGGGCACATTTATGCACTCACAGATAGCACACAGAAAAACAACCATGCCGTAATTGGGATTCGGATCCGAGGCACCAAGAAGACGCTCTATTTCAGTGCTAGGATGTCGGTTGTGAAGCATTCTTAAAAATATATTCAACAATATATTAATATTCTGTGAAATACATTGAAATAAAAATTATATGTCCCTAAGTTCAATTTACAGTTTCTAGTATAAGGAATATAAAAATTGAAAAATATAAATAATCATTAAAAAAAAACTTGAACCCGAGATTTAGACTAATATCCACTTTACAAACATTTCTTCTGCTCGAAAAGCTCATTTTTGGAATTAGAACTTTTCCCCTTAGTCTGTATCTCTATGAAAACATTACTCAAAAATGTTCCAAGTTAGACTTATGAAATTTGGCGTATTGACATTTCAATATTTTTTAAATCAAATTTTGAGCAAAATACATTTATAAGAGGTATGTGTGTTTACTTGTCAGATCATAACTTAACACGACAACAATTAGGTTAGGTTAGGTAGACAATTAGGTAACACAGTTAGATAAAATGTTATTCCAAGGTTTGACATCTAAACTGTAGATTCATATAAAATATGGAATAAATTCTCTCATGAAATCGACAGTTTTTCAGTCTATACTATCACAAGAAGACAAAAGTAGAGATTAATATATAAAACTTAATGTCATTTTGTGACTACAGTTGTAGTCTTTCCCAAATTTTAATTTTAATCGGTCAAAAGAAGGACATCCAAAATATACATTCGCTATTGTGATGATTATACTCCGTCCATTTTCTAGAGATTAATTGCAAAAGTTTACGATTACACAGGCTCTCTCGTGACAATCGTTTGCCAATTACTTAACGATTAATAATGCACAAATATATTTACAAGAAAACGAAAAAGTTTCTAAAAAGACAATTCTATCAGGTTGAATTTTTTTATAATATAAAATTATGTGCGATAAATTGATCTTTAATTATTAAATTCGATACGTTTATTAAAAATAGTTTACTTTTTTCTTCATTAGAATAATTTAAACAAGTAGCAAACACAATGCTAAACTTGGTAGCTAAAAAATACAACTGCCTGCCCAATGAAATGTTTTGTAGGATTCTCGCATCAAACTTTTTATATCAAGCAATTACAGCTTGGAAATATCATTATGCCGGTAATTGCTTGAAGGCTTACCTCAGGTATTTATAACCAAATTTTAGCTTATATGTGAACAAACAAGTTATATAAAAAATGAAGGTCAACTCTTACTTAGGTTAATAAAGAAATTTAATTTTATTTACGTTTTATTAAATAATTCTAATTTATATAAACAATTTATCAAAAGTATTCATTTTCGCAAGAATTGAACTCACATTCTCCACCTTCAAGTGAAAAACATCCTTGTATTTTACCGATTAGGCTAATGCCTGTTAATTTCGACTTTTATCACAAACTATTAAAATCTTGCTTAAAATATTAAAAATTAAGTGAATTCAATGAATTAATATTTGATAAAACCGTATTAACATGAAGTGTCATCCATTACAAATTAAAAAAAAACATTTGAACTTGATTGGATGAATAAAAAGTAATTCATTAGCGATTGAAAATTTTAACAAGATATATAATATAGGGAGAGTGTGAGCTACTAGTAGTAATTAAAAAAATGCACTTTTATTTTTTATAGAACGCTATGTTAATTAGTTGCATGATAGCATTCATTTAAAATAATTTGATGAAATTTTAAAAACTGATTTTTATTTAAATAATTTAATACTTTTAAAACGCGTATTTTCTAATCACTTGCTCTTTAATTTCAAGATGATGGATTAGTACATATCTTCTAGCTGGAATTCAAACACTAAAGAAACTGATAGGTTTATGTCGATGAAATGTATTGGAACATTTAGGAATTTTTAGAATTTCATTTACATTTTAAAAATAATTACCTATGTCAATTAATGTTAAATAAAAATAAAAATTCTCTTCAATGTATTATAACATCACTTTTCTGCTTTAATGCCGGTTTTCAATCGGCCTATTATAAGGCAGCCAGTAGACAGCGCATGCTCAAAAAGAGACTAATTTATATTTGTCACAATTTCATGAGCAGATACAGACATTTCGTGCTTTGCTATAAATTGTTGTTATAGCGTCCCTGAAATTTTCTTTTTCATTTCTTATAGTATTAAAATGATGGATATTTATACAAAGAAACATCATAAAATAATAAAAAGGTCAATATACCTAAAATTCGAAAACTATAGAAAAGAAAGGGCAAAAAGAATGAAAAAAAAGCCTCGCATCAGAAAAAACCAAGAACAAAAAGCAGCGCAATTAAGCAATAAGTGATTAATTTTTTCACACTAAAAATACCCGCCGAATTCTACAAATACATGCGCAGTAAGGAAAAATACAATACAGCGACACGTTCTTGTTCCAATGGAACGATTATTTGCAACTGGCCATAGTCTATTTTTCAGCATTTCTAAACATACGCTGCCTACTGGCCATTTTATAACTGACCTACTGTAAACTCAGCATAAGGCAAAATTAGCTGCATTCATTTTGTTAAATTAATTGCTAAATTAATGCATATCACGTGGAATTGAAATCATTTATATGCATACATGCCATTTAATAAAAAGGAAGAGAATAAAACCATATTAACCACATTATAAATCTAATGAGAATAATTTTATTGATAATTTATTGAAAATAATATTTAATGTTATCTTACCACGCTATAAATTTAAATAAAACTAAAGAAGGGAAAATTTACATCTAATTATATATTAAATAGGAAATTTTAAATTAAAGGCTCAAAAAGAGTTGATAAAAGTTGTATCCTCCTGATAAGCCTCACACATTCTGTAATAAATTATATAATAAGTCTCTTCTTTCTATAACACATTCCGAAAAATAATAATTTTCTGAATACGAATAAATTTATGAACATTATAGTGTTTCATAACTGTAGTTAATAATACATTGGAATAGGTGGGAAAAAGGAGGGTGATGGTAATCTTTTTGCTGTATAACAAAAAAAAAAAAGGTTACATTTTTATTACGCGTTCTTCTGAAAGCAAAAAAATGTTGCCGCCCTTCTTTTCAACTAAAAATGAAAAAAATATGTAATATAAAATTAAAAAAATATCAATAGACTTAATGGTAAATGTTCAGAAAAAAGAATAATGCAAATAACTTTCTTTTAAATAAATATTTACGATTACAAACTAATCAATCCCATTTTGAGAAGAATAGATTTTTAAACACAGAAAAAGAATAAAAAATAACATATCTTCAAAATAACATGAACGGAGTTGTGTTTAAATCGTTTGGAATAAATCAAAATTCATTTTTTTATTATTTTGAAATTTCTTATAGAAACACCATTTGATATTCGATTATTAAACAATATGTTAAAAATAATGACATTTTTGTTATAGAAAACGGGGAATATATTTGATTTGATCTCAAAAGTAAATAAACCCGTCATTAAACTATGATATCAAATGAAATGATAAATTGCATCTCCTAAAAATGCATTAGATATATCGCCGTTCTTTACTGGAATAATTTGGTTTTGACATGCAATTTTAAAAACAGAAAAATACATTTGTTTTTTCATGCGGAAATGCTAAATTGTGTTGAGTATATAAATGGTCGATGCTCTTTAAAATGTTTAAATGGAGAGATGAACGTTGAAGGTAAAGAGGGTATAAAAAGGTTGAATATTTTTGGTTTAATTTGTTTTTGATAAATAAGTAGTATGTAAGAAAATGACGATAGAATTAATCTCTGCTAATAATAACAATGATTGTGTGTGTATATTTATGTTGGTACTCTATAGGCTAGAACTTGGAGAAATTTTTAAATACTGATGCTTATTCCTTCGATAAAATGTGATTTACAGAAAATTAGATAAGCTCATATAATAAAGAGCATAGCAGTATATTTCTAAAGTAGTATAATTAATGTCTTTCAATATGTGATTAAAATTCTTTTGCCATTAAGAAGTAGTTGTTCAGATATTTAATTGAAATTTTTTGCAACCATTTGAACCATTGAATCAGCTGATCGCTAAAGACAGCTAGTAAATGCAGTAAAATTTTAAATGAATATGTTTCCTGCCGCCATAAGAGATTGTAATTGATCTTCTAAATAGCAATTGCCTACCGATGAAAAATATCAAATATCACCAAATAATTCTTTTAACTGAATAAATTAAATTGATATTCTTCCAAAATACTTAAATAAACTATTTTATTATAAAGTGATTCCCAATTGTAACTTTTGGAGCAATTCTCTTAACGAAACTCCAAATTTGTAACTAAAAGTTATTATTTAGCCGAATTTCGTCATGCAGACGATATTATGAAGCAAATGAAAGTGAGCCAATTAGTTGAGCCAAGAATTCCAAGAATAGAATAAAGATAGCAAATGTTCCCCATGAGTAATTCTTGGTGGATTTTCCTTCAGAAAAGTTCATATTTCTTATAAAGAATGATACGAATTGTATGATTAACCGTCAGTAATAACCATCGCATGAGGTCAACAGGTTTATAAAAGAAATGAAAGTAAATAATTAATCCTCTAAGAATAGAAGAAAATAAGACAAATATGCCAATAACGGCTAATGATGGCTAATAATAATTAATTTACGTTTGATGGCCAAGATTTCTTTCTTTCTTAGAATGAAAGAAATTTTTGGAATCTTAACTTTGTTGCCAGGTTCATTTGTAATCAAAAATATCATTAGGATTTCGTTTTATTTATTCAGATAAACTCATTAATGATTGAGTGTTACAAATATCCTTCATCATTGTTTACGGGAGTAATTCTTTTTATTTGCGAATTTCGTTAGTTATTGTATTAGCTTGAAGGGAGGGAGAAGGATTAATGTTTCTTTGGAACAAAAGGAGGTAGTAAAGGCTTTAGAATATTTTCGATAAAAAAAGAATGTCTTAAAGGATTTACGTCATTTACGTTTCTTTTTTAAGATGTTGAACGAATTCCAAAACTTGAGTTTCTTTTTAGTGGACACATTCATTACCGTAACCGAATAATTTATTTTTAAAACATTCCCTTAAAGTTTTGCTTCAAGAATTCTTCAACTATTAAAATACGCATTTTAACATACAAAAGTAAATATTCGACGCATTCTATTCTTTAATGATAATTCAAAGAATGAAATAGTATAGATGTTAAATGTCGAAAAGGTAATTATTTTTTTCTATTTAATTCTAAAATTTGATTTGTGTAAATTGACATTGCTTACACATTGCGTATAGGTGGCGAGATATCTCGTTTTGTGGCTGGGTGAAAAGATATCTCGTTTTAAGGTTTTTCCAAGTAATTGATGCTGAGAGAAAAGAAGAGAAAAATATTTTACTTACTAAGAACAGGAAATAAATCTGTAAAATACACACCTGAGAATGCACATATTGAGGCAATCTTGTGCATTCTAAAATCATCATAACTTAGTTATTTATGAAGCAATGGGGCGATAAATACGAGAAAATTCGTGAATAGTTCTTAACATCATTAATATGAGATATTGGTGTAAATCATGCCAAAAATCATTGCACAAGGGTATATACTTTTTTAAATATCTCACTCTAAATTTAAAATGCAATATGCTAAAATGTTATCTCACTAAAGTTAAAATGTACTAATTAATAGTTAAAATGTAACACATATTTTATAGTAATTATATATATGTATTTATATAGTTATATTTAAGAATACTTTAAGTAAATGTAATACCTAATGCAGATTAAAAATGTGCTTGTAGGCATATTATTGCTTACCAAGTATGCTTCTGGAGCTTTAAAAATGCACAAGTCTTGCGAAAGCATTAAGCATGCAGGAAGCCGAAAGCAATGTGTTAAGATATCATAAAACAACAATGAATAATTTCTTATGCAATAAAGATCTAAAATTCTGAATTTTATGTACTTCTCAAAGTATTTAGTATTTTTTTTTTACTTTTTTCCAGGGTAATATGTGTCGCATTTTCTATAAATAACATTGTTTAATAAAAGTTGTAATATTTTTATCATGTCGGAACATGTTTTTTGGGGAATAAGGTTTATGGCGTCAATAAAATTCCGCAGGCAAAAAATAAAAAAAAAATCCGTATCTACTAGACCATCTAAAAAAATTAGCTTTTAATAACACGTTGCCATTGTATTTACAAAAGCTCTCATTAAAAAAAATAAGTTAATGACTACAACAAATAAAAACCAGAAAAATGTCATTTTGAGTAAGCGATTATATGAAATGCAATAAATTGGAAATGTGATATTTTTTTTAAACAATAAAAGCAAGAAAACGTTTTTTTGGATCGTTTGCAATACTGAAGTGACTCATTCGACGAAACAATTAAAATGAGTAAAAATATGATTTAACTTGCACGATCACGTGGTGCTTGGCTGTTCAAAAAATTATGTTCTGTCATGATACATTGAAATATGAATAGCAGATTTCATTTTAATCTTTCTATATTTTTTTCTGAATGCCTGATATACTGTGGACATTCATTCAATAAAAACAAATAAAAGATAAATTATTTGAAGTTTTATATTATACAATAAGCGTGAAGTTGAAATTTAGTAAATGATTATGTAGTAAATGTTAAGTTATCATCTGTTATGAGAAAATATTAACACAAAATCGTCACTGGTATTCTTACAACAAAATCTTATTTTTTTTTTATATGAGAATAATGTAATCCAAATACACTTGTAGTAAATGTCTATCATAAATCTTATCAGATATCTGTCAACTACAGCTCCGTCGGGGCTGAGTGTGACGTAAAGGACGCGCCACTCATCATTCGGGTAGGCTTCTATATTGCTATTCTATCTGGAAGCTGTTCCCATCTCTTCAGACTGCTCTTGCGCACATTGCCTCAGTGAAGAGCGTAGTAAAAACAACTATTTAATTTCTTTAGTTAGAAAAATAATTTTATTTTCATTTTAAAACATTGCAATATTTGAATCTCAACAAAATACACGCAACTCTAATTACAGCACATCAGTTGAAAAAAAATAAAACTTATCACATTCGAAGAAAATAAGTATTTTTGCTTTTTGTATTAATTATTACATTTTTCCTTAAACAATATTTTACGAATAGTCTGTTTATTCTGATATATATTACTTCTCATAAAAAAATTCTAAACCTGCATGAAAAAAGAAGTTTCCTTAAGCTGTCGTATCTAGCAAATGAAGAAAGAAGCTATTTTTTCGCTGTTCTTTATCATTACTATGAGACGAACGTATGGATGATAGTGCACTTTTCTAAGAATGTTTCACCGTGAAAACCATTAAGCTAACATCCTTTCAAGTTTTAATGAGTTCACTTTGTTTAAGAAAAGAGAGGCAAACAAACAAAACAAAGTTTTCTAAATTTGAGTATTATATAAAATTATGATGAGACTGCACTATGCAAAATTTCTTTGTAAATCATAAATTATAAATTCAAAACTTGTTTACTCCATGCAGAAACATAAATTATACAAACTTAGAATAACTTGATTTATTTCAGCTATTAAAATACACATAAAAATAAAAGAGTAGAAATTTTGGAAATTAAAAATAAATCAGCTGACATGATTATCATATTCATATAATTAAATAAAATTCACTCAGAAAAGAAAATATATATCTAAAACTACTTATATGATTAATGTTATAAGATTTGGAAAATCAAATACGCTAATTCATTGTAACAATCTGAACGCAGTCGTAAATTCAATTCAAAAATTGAACAGTAACTCGTTATGTTGTCTGACGGTTCGATTCTTTAAGAATAACTTGCCAAATTCATTCGTTCCGTAAATTGTCAGGAGCAGCTGTTTTACCCAAAAAGATTCCGAGAGATTAAAATAATGTGCATATTAACGAAATTTGACTTCAGCACGAATAGGAACTGGAAATGGAAAAAAAAGTTAAAAGAAAATTGAATATCTATTTCGGAACCTCATAACGTGACGGCGATTTAAGTTCAAATAATCTTTTATATAATTTGCAAAGATTTGCTTTTATAGCGTATATAATGTGTACAAAAAATTATTTAATAGATTTGTAATGCACAAATGGGACAATGATAGGCAATTATTTACAATTACGGTTTTTCTTTACTGAATAAATTTTCATTTTCTGAAATAAACGTTTTTATCTTTAAAATCAGCAGTTCTAAATTCAAAAATAAACAGATCTCTGTAGATCTTTTGATAAGAATGTGAGATTTTGTGTGCATGGATGAATGTTAAATGAAATATATTAATTACTAGCCGCCTTTGGTGACCAGTCGGTTCGCTAGTATTAATTTTTACTAAAATTTTCATATAATATTTTATGTAGATGTGCTTCCTAACAGGTTTTTCATCAAAATATTTTTAAACCAAACACATTTTGATAAATTCCTTTGATTTGATATAATTCATTTACAGTATATTTTTTTCAGATGTTCTGTTAGTTGTACTACTCATCTTTCTCTTTCTATCCGAGCAATTGTCCCGGAATTGATATTTTACTTAAATGGTGAAGGGAAAGGTCTAAAATTCTACGTTTTTATATAATGAGATACAAATTTTCGTAAATGTAAACACTTTAAACAAATAAAGACACAATTGGTTTTCAAGAGATGCGAAAGTTTAAAAACTGCGTGAAAATGCCGCGCACAGAGGAAATATTGGTGACCCCCCTTCTTTTCTTTCTTTTTTTTCTTCCCTGCCCAGACTTTATTTTGAGCAGGCATAAATTAAATATCCATACAGACTAATAATAAAAGGAACTATTTTCTTTCGTTTTTAAACATCCCGTTATCTATAAATGAAAACCAACTGACGCGTATTTCTTTTTAAACAAATCATAATTTATTACTTCCTGCTATCTTACTCAGTTGGTGTGGGGGAAGAGAATGAAAATTTTTGGCTGGAAAGTAAGAAAAGTGTTGTTTTAACCATTTTCCTCGCAGTTTTTTTTCATTTCTTCTCACCATAAGAACCATCCTCGTGTCTTAACGAAAATAATTTTTTAAAAAATTAGCCGAATCGGTCGAACCGTTCTCCAGTTTTGCACTTAGCAACGCTTTTCGCAATCCATTTTTATTAATATAGATTGGTGTTTTTATATAATGATGGAAGCATAAAATGTAATTATTTATGCACTTATTAAATTAAATAATTACTTATTTCATAATTATATTATTTAATAAAATATTATCATAGGAAATATATAAACCTTGTCCAGAAAGTTGGCTCGTTTTTTTTTAGATATTCTCTATTTATAAAATTGAATGTGTTTATTTATTTAAACTTTAAATTAAAATTTACCAAGTTAGGATTTAGGTATTATGCCCTGACATCAGAATAAAATTATTTTTACGATGAGAAAAAGTGTGAGGGGATTCCGTATTTGAAAATAGATAAAAAAATTAGTTTATATTTAATGTTCTGCTAGTTGCAATACTTATCTAAAAATATCAATCTGTATGTATTAAGATCCTTTAAGCATATTTCAATATGCATTTTTCTTATGTAATATTTGTGTATATTTTCATAGATTGATCTTTATAAGTATGAAGAAAATATTATCAAGACTGATTAACGCATCATAAATTAGACTTTATATTTTCAATATATATGCGAGCATTTAGGGATAAAATAATTATAACTAGTTTAATAATAATCTCATGTCAAAATAAAGAGAAAATAAAATATCATTTTGAAAAATTTAAATTATTTATACTTTTGTAATTTTAGTTTAGATTATTAGATCTCTGAATGCTTTGATGATTAATTAATCCCCAAGATTTCACATATCTGCAAAATTTTACATTGTATCTTAAATATATACATATATTGTTTCTTTCAAAGAATAGGGTGTGTTCAAAAATATCCTGATTGCTTTGACTTATTTTCGCACTTTTTACTCTTAACAAATTCCTGTAATTATTTTCATTACTTTCATTTGAAATGGTATCGTTTGCAGAAGCTTTCTTCTTCACCTGCATGCTTCCATTCCCCACCCACCCTTTTCGCCATTACTCCTGAAATACTGGCAACACACCCTTTTCAGCAGTTCCACGCGGGTCGTCACGGTACTATTATTTTTCCTACAGCAGTGTCTATTTTTTTCTTGTTCTTTTCGTTGCTTTCCTTTTTCCTTCTTTTTTTTCCAGTAGGCCCTTTGCCAAAATGAAAGGGTTCGCTATTAGACCTCCCATCTCAATATCACAACGTCTGGCTGTCTGTCATTGGCTAATAGGGACACGTTACTTTTCGTTCCAGCACGTGTTTCGGAAGACATAATTGCAATCTCTTTTATAAGGTGGGATGCAAGGGTAGGTCCAGGGGGAATTCGAGTGGAGAGATTGTTCCATTATCTGGTGGAAAAAAGGAGCGTTTTCCCCAAAGGATTTATGAAACAGTGTTGTTATTGCCAAGGCTGAGTTGGAAATTGTATGCAACATTTGAAATGCCGTCCGTGTGGGGTGGTGTTGCCATTCCGGAATTGATTTGTCCGCAATAATTGCCGCAGTTCATTCACCCCTGATGCAATAGATAGTTGGAAAGGAGTAGCATAACTAGAATTTGAACAAAATGTAGTCGAAGCAATGCTGAGTATACTGGGAAATAGGATTTGGGGAAAAGGGTCTCCCCGAAACTTCCTCCTGTATTTCCTAATAAAGTATTATCCCTTTATATCTGCAGCATAAAAATCCTTCTTAATCAAGAGCTTGAGCTCCGCAATCATTTATAATTGTCAGAAATCCACAATGTACCTCATAATATAGTTTAAAAAGTCAATCATTTTGTTGAAATTTTCCTCCCACAGACTGAAAATAAATTTTCATACGGAATTACTACTAAGTAAATAATGTATAGTAATTTGCAAAGTTAAAAGATAATTTTCTAAATTTTGATTTTAAGTTGCAATGATTTAGAATTATCGTTCTTTATGCTTTCGAATGTACAGACCGACAGACGTCTTGGTGTATCTCATTGGAATTTTTTTTACAAATTATGCTAAAACTGTGTGCCAAGCTTTATGCATCATTCTGTAATTACCGCCTTCAAGTTAAACTATCCGATTAAATAGAAGATTTTACAAAAGATATTTTTAGGAGGTTTTTATAAATATAAAGAAAAAATAATGAATAAATAAGAATTATTTAAATATCTATTTAGCTTGTGAAGGAAAAGTTTATTTTCATGTAAGTTATAGCATTTATTTACTAATGTACTAAGATTGTTCTAGAGCTAAAAAATGTTAGTTTTTAAAATATTTTTTCTGTAACGTCTCATGCGTGCATATCTTAGAGAGTAACTTTTATCTAAGAATTATATTTAAAAATAAAATTTATCTATGCAATACAATAAAATCCATGAAATTTTGCATTTTTTCTATCCTACTTATGTAGACAAAATAAAAATACCACTCGAAACATAAACGCACAGATGTTTTAAACCTGCAAAAAAATCTAAATGCGAATTTTCATCCAAATTCATATTTTAACATAGTCCAATCCTTAGCAGTTAGACACGGATAATTTCAACAAATAGATTTTATTCCTACAAACTAGTTGTTAAGATAACAAACCAAATTTTATTCATTTAGAGCAAAGGGGTTTTAAGGTATTGTATCAACGTTATGCATAATTTTAAAAAAATTCACATTCTCAGGGAGGTTTGAATTTTATATATTCTTCAAAATCTGGCGTTGTAAACTTTTGGCAATTATAATACTTCCTCTTTCTGTATTTTGTATTCAATAAAGTAAGAAACAAGTATTTTTTATTTCTAACAAACATCTTTCACAAACGTTTTTTCTTAATTTCAGTATAATATATCATAATTAAATAAAAATTATTCAGTATTATTTTTCTCTGTTTTTAAAATCTCTACAACAGAAAACAGAACTGTCATACCGACACGCAGATGTAACATGGATACAGAGCAGCATGCGCACAGCTGCCATTAGTGCTAGGAGCACGCAAAATAATAAATACCCACACCCATGCATTAAAAAAATAAGCATTAAAGTGATAGTTAAGAGTGGGTGAGAATAAAAAAAGACAAATAAAATTACAAGATGGCAAAATTTGTTTACTTCATGTCGTCTTGACAACCAGAGTAACTCGGATTTTGTACGCATTCATCCACACGCAAAAATTCCAAATAAAGAGATTTGCATTTTTTTAATTCTTTTTTTTCTCCTCTGCTGTGGAATTTACTTCGAGGTATTTAGGTAAAGTTAAAACCGTCGGTAAACTTTCTATGTTTGTTTTGAACATTTTTTTCTTCTTCACTTTGTTTGTGCTAAAGATAATTTTTCTAAACAGTTTCGTGGTGTTTGAGTTATCTTCTTTTCACGTAAGCAAAAAATGACTGCTTGAAAAAAAACGACTAAGCGATAAAAAAAGCCTCCGATGTTTTTTTTCTCCAGCTATCGTTAAATGTTCCGCGTTCTTTTATTCTAAATATTAAAGTAGAGAAAAAAAATTGTCGTTTTATGTTTAAAGAGAATATTTATCGTTACTTTTTTGTACTACCATATCATGTTTTAAATAAGTAGATATCTTCTGTTTTAAATTTGTGTTTGAAGAAAACATTCAAACCGTATAATATGAGCATATAAAAGGATTAATTATGGAATAAGATAATTTGATACGATAATCAGGATATACAATACTTCAATGCTATCTGTAACACTGACATAATTAGAGAGATTTTGTTATATTTCATTTTCAGATGCGAGATTCTCACTATATTTTGACGTCTTGAAATTGAGACAAGTTTCTTTTATGTTTAAAGCTGATAATTCATCTTGTACAAATAAACCTAAACTTGAATAAATTACAAAGATCACTGAGCTGAGGCTTGCAATTTTTATGAATTTATATTTGTGTTGAAGCGGATCATAATTGGGGATTATCGCTGCCGTTAAATATTTTTTTAGTATTTTTTTATTTCGAATTCGGCATTTTTTTTCTTTTAGTGGATCACTATTTTTTTAATCTAATTTTAGTAAATTCTTTTTACTTACTAAAATAATGCATAAAAAATCCCATTTTAAGGAAACAATACTTCTTATGTTACTATACATTTACCTTTAAATAATATTGCGAATAACAATTTTTTTAAAAAAGTAATGAGCTTTTCTATTGTAATGTAAATTAGGATTTTATTGAACGATTTTACTTTAATGTCCCTTAGGATTTTATTGAACGATTTTATTTTAATAGGCATTAAGGATTTTTTCCTTAATTCGCAGTTCTTTAATTCGAGTTATTTCGCGATAATAGAATCTGCGCTCTTGTTAATAGAACAACAGCTAGTTTGGATTGCTCCATCCTTCAATCACACTATAAAATGAGGCACCTTTATAATTTGAATTCTTTTTTAACTCTAAATTTTGACAGCCATTTTCTTTTTGCACATGAACTTCAGTCTAGTTTAAGATGAAATTAGCGTGTCAGTTTCGCGTCTTGAACCAAAAATTTCCGCCGATCACCATTTTTGGATTTATTCCCCCCCCCCCATTGATTCTGTATTCAAAATGTTTAGAATTAAAATTGGAAATATTAAAGGTTCCGGTTGGCTGCGGTTTGTTTACTAAGCCGGAAAACTCCAAGTTCCAAACTTCATTGTGTTAAAGATCTACTATCTACGTGGGCTTAATTAATATTAGATATCATGGGTCAAACTTTAAAGAAAAGGGTAGTAGTCGAGTGTTGTCAGGTCATCTGATTGAAATATTCAACATCGGGTTGACCAACCCCAAGATGACGTTAGTGTTATTTCCAAACCGGACATTCATATCTGTAAACTAAAGTGAAATGCATGACTTCATGGTTAAAATGTATGCATGAGTTCATACGTGTGCCTTAATATAAAATTTAATGAAAATGCCATAAAATGTGTAATTTCATTCTGTCTTGAATTTTATTTTATCAAGATATTTTTATAATCCTCACAAAATTCAAACGCGAAATTTTGATGAATTGACAGGTTTCAAACTTTATAGGAACAGGAAAACAAAATTTTGCCTTACGTTTGTCTGTCTATGAACATAACATGATCGAAACAACTTTTATTCTCAATTCATTATTTAAAATGTAGACTATATGAAGAATTTCTTTATTATTATTCGGAATGATAAGGCGAAGCCTACAAAATCAAATATTTTCATCTCAAAAGATGCCAAGTTTATCATTATATAGAATTAATCATATTTTCTGGATATTTTTTGTATTTTAACATACAAGTTTTCTCTTCAATCAACGAAAATATTAAGGTAATAAAAAGCATATTATAGTGACTAATATCACAAAAAAACGATCAAGAATGCTGGAAGGTAACCACAATAAATAAATTCATTTCATTGCAAAAAATTGTATTTGTATACAAACTAGATTCCCTTTAAATATCCCACCAAAATCACTAATAACAAACTGTTCGGTCATTCAAAAAGTTTTTACTTATTGATTCAGTGTTTTTGAAAAGATTTATAAGTGCTATCAATTAATATTTTTCTTTCAATTTATTGACATTTTTTAAATGTGGAAATTGATGAAAAAGCCAAGGGGAAGGGGTGCTCTATTTCTAAATATATTTAGAGCTAACATTTCATTTACCAGTTCTTTTTTAAACGCACTTCTTAAAGCGTCAGAAACGGGAAAAGGAAACATATTTTTTTTTCTATTTTATAATGAGCTTCAAAACAATCCATCTTTAAATATCCCGAGTTTACTTTGGCTGCATTTATTAGGAGTTCATGCACCACCAGCGACTGCTAATCCTTCTTGAAAAATGTCTAAGAAAAGACCCGATGTTTATCCACTCTTTGACACTATAACCCACATTTCTGTTGTACCTAACCTCCGCACGAAGCCTCATTTGTTCCATCGATCTGTAAATATTAAATGATTTATACTTAGAAAATTTTACTGCGTAATTAATAAAGAAGTGATTAAATTTAAAAGCTGAAAGCAAATGTTTTAATTATCTAATTAATACATCCGGTGTTGACCAAGATAAAAGTATATTTTAGGGCATATAATGTTTTTGAAGTAAAATAACTATCTAAACTAATAATGATAATTTCTATATAAACTATTGTAATGCTCTAAACTTTTAATAATCCTCAACTATTATATGCTCATAGCATATATACTATTTACATTATATACTTACAGCTTATTATAATATACTTATCATTCTTTTATAATGCTCCTGTTATACTCTATGAAATTTTTTATTTGAATATGGTGGCCATTGTTATTTTTTATATATGGTGTGTAGAAATCCTGAAAAGATTCAAACTAAAGTTCTTGACGAAATTCTACTTTTTAGGCCACCCTGAGTTCGCAAAACACAATTTCCGCCTGTCTGTGAAAAATGGCAAAGGTACTGTGAGCCAGGTGGTTGAAATTTGGTATATGACCATTAAACCAAATCTGAAGATTTTAAAATTTTGTGGAATTTTGTATGTCAGTTTGTTTGGATGCAATTTAACACAATAATTACAAGACAAAGTAGTACAGCAGGTAAGCAGATATTTCGTACACAGGTTTAATATTTGTAGTGTAGACACCTGTCAAATTTTGAGCAGAATTCAAATACCGAAACACCCAGTACCGTCTGTTGGCCTGCACTTGCAGAATCATATAAACGCGATAGTTAAAAAAAAGCATTGACTTCAATATATCAAATTTGGTATATAATTTTATGACTGCAAGTGTTGTCAATTTGTTTCAATTGGTTGAAAGAAATGCGACTAAAACTCAAATTTGATTTTACGATACTTTAAACTACAAGAGAGGGATTAACTGTCAAAAATCTCGCCAAAGATGATGCAGCATATTCGCTAAAAATGTTAAATTAGCGCTAAAGGGTAAGATTTCGTAAATATTGAATGTCAAAGACATGCAAGGCGAGTACTTTTTTTGGAGACAATTCCAGCTCCAAAGGTCTTTACACGTGAACTTTGCGATATTATTGCCAGGAAGGGATAGACATTCTCTTTCTATTCCTCTATTTGATTATTCTATAGTTGGAATGTCCTTTCCAAATCTCTATATTTCATGCCTGTAATACAACAGAGGTATTTACTTCCCTCTGAAATTCTTAATTAATACGAAATTATTATTTTGACATCCAGTACTTAAATTCAAGGAAGAGAGGCAAGTCCCAAGCGTGATAGAATATCTTAATAGAACAGCTTGTTCTACGGGTTGATGAAAATGTTGCGATATCAGGAAGTGAGTTGGCCAATCAGCTTTGACACATTTAAGACTTTTAAAGTGGTTGTTTAGGTATTCCGACTCCATATTTTTTCTTTAAATGAATATTAGAAGGGAGTCCAAACTAATGATTAAACTCCAAAGAATTTTTAAGAATAAATTCACATCATTGTGTGCAGCGCTCTTCAAAGAGACGATCAGAATCTTAATAATTCCGATATTTCCGAGTAAACGCATTTGAACTAAAATTATAATTTATACAGAGAAAATTAAATTTATGATGTAATAAATTATTTCACACTTTTGAATGGTCCATTGGAATTTGATAAAACAATGCCACTAGTATATGAAGCTTTTAATAGGAAACGTTTTAAAAAATGGCAAGATGATATTTGTGGGAAATTCACAGGATACATAACGGCCAGTGAAAATTATTTTGAAAAATGTAAGCATTTATCTCTTGGACTTTAGCGTACTATTAAGAGAATATTTTTTTTTGTCTTTTTTTCCGTCTATATAGTTAATTTTTTTTGTAGAAGATCCCTATCTTGTTGAAAAGTTAGATAGTTAACAAGATAAACTAAATAATTATTGCAGCTTTCAATATTTACATACAAGAGGTATTTATGAAAAGGATCGCATAAAGCGAATTAAAGGTGAAGTGAAAACGCACACACACACACACTGCGTTAACAATTAATCTGGAAAAAATGAGCCATTAAGAGTTCAGTTTCTAATCACTAAGCTTGAATGGAATGCATCCAAATTGTATTTGAAAATGATTTTACTCTACGTTTCACTCGATATTTTTTTATTTAATTTCGAAATATAACTATTTCCATTATTTGATAACATTCTTAAATTTAAATTCTTAGCTTTATGTAAACGAAGAAAAAAATTTGCTCATTATATTTAACTTAATAAATTAGAAAAACTATCATTTAAATCTGTAATATTGCTTCTTTGCACATTTAGCTCGTGGTATGGAAGAACATTTTATAGATGGCTCGGATGGTTGCCGAATAGATACTAGATTAATAACACATGGTTTTGGCAGCAACGTCAGAGAACAAATTGAAAGGTAAAAATATTGGTCCTTGATAATTCCAGAATTGTTGGCGATCAGCTTCTTTTTGGATATATTTAATACTTTGTCACGGATATCATAAAAAAAACAGAAAATGATATTCGAGTAAATTCTCTTTTACAAGATTTATCTCCGAAGAGCTTTTTGTTGTGATTGTATAGAGACAATTTGCCGCTTGCGTGTGTATTGTTGGATTTTGTTCGTATTGTTTTAGTGTGCATTTCTGCTGGGTTTTATTTTTTCTTGAGGGCAAAAATTATTTGATTGTACCTATCCTGAATTTATTTTTCCTAACTCTATAATACTTAAATTTGTTTTTGTGCAGGAAATAAGAACGGCACGAAAAAATCAATCTTATATTGAAAACGAATTAAAACTTCACGATATAACGGAAAATTTATTTTCCAAGAAATAAAGATTACAAATCGAAAAATATATAAATTTTCCATCTTCTTAAACATTAAATATTATTTATAGGAAATTTTTAACATTTCTTAAAATGTACACAATTTTTCATACACATTTAATAAAATTCATGTTGAAATATAAAATATTTTTATGATGCAATAATTGGTAAACCATTCATTGCTATATTTTATATATAAGTTTTTAAAATTATATTTCAACAATATTATACATTTAGGTGGTCTTCCTTTATATTATGTATAAACAAATTGCACATAATTAGAATTTTATTTAAAACACCAGAAAATATACAGAAACTTTCTAATAGTGATACTCTAAACAGTAATACTCTAAAACAGTGTTTCCAAACCTTTTTTGTACCGTGCCTACTTTAACCTTTCTAAAGTTTCCACGACTCCCCCCCCCACCCCGTATGTAACATACATAATATTTAACATTAAAAAATTGATTTGTTCATTTAAGAAACATAAATGATGGATTCTAGGAATAAATCACTATGAAATTGCTAACAAAACACAGTAAAATTTCAAAACATAAAAACTGAAACATGAAAAACTGAAATTCAAATTCCAAATAATTTTAATACTGATTTTTTAAATATTAATTTGATTATATTCACTAATTATTATTTAAAAATGACTAATTATTATTTAAAAATTTGCTTTTTTTGTAAAATTTGGAATCAATATCTAGCATTGCATTTGAATGGCCAGAGTGAATGGGTTAAAGCTGCATCAAGTCCATTTTCAAATTTCCCCCCTTCGAGACGTCCGCGCGCCCCTGTTGGGCGCAGGCCCCAAGTTGGGAAACACTGCTCTGTAATGAATGTCTGATCTATTTTCCTCATCATAGATTGGGCGCTTTGAGTTAGGCCGTTCCAGACATATATTTACAAATAGATGTCTGATGTAAATGTAGCATCTTCACTGCATGTATTTTGAGACGTATCACATTTTGGATGCTTTCTTACAGGTTGATTAGAACCGAAATTTGAAATAAGTACATTTGTACTCAGAAGATCACATAATGAATTTCAATTAACTTTGATGAAAGCCATTGCGTTTTTGAATTATCATTTTCACGTTCATGTGAGAATACATATAGATTAACTAACAACCTTTTCACGGATTTGGTTTAAAATTTGATTATTACCTATATTTATCACTTATATTCGAGCAACCAACCAGAAAGGCAGACTATCTGTTAATATTATTCGTTTAAAATTTAATAGAAATGCAGAATTTTGGTCGTGATTCTATATTCTAAATTTTAGCAGTTTAGTTTACAGCGTTTTTAAGTTATCCAGTTGAATAATCCAAGACAGGCAGGCAGACATTCTAAAAATGGGGTTTCGGACCCAAAGGGAAGGGTGTAAAGTGTAGAAATCAGTCTCGATTCAAAGTCTCGTATTCGAATATTTTGATCCTTATAATAAAAGAGTTCAATTCAAGAAAAGGTTAAAGAACAAACATTTCTTAAGTGATTTTCCCTTAACAAAATTTTTCACTATACACGGTAATTCCAATAACTATTTCAAGACATTCACATTATCGAACACTGATCTGTGCTCTTGCAGCGTGGGGGAGGTTCAAAATGTGGAAAACTTGGTTTTTGACTGCTCAAAACTAAACTGAAGGGAGAAAGGATTTTACTGTGGATCTCAATGCCTGTAATATTAAGTTTGCATCTCCGCTACATGTTTTGCACAAAATGGCTTTTTTTTCTCTTTCTCTAAATTTATTGACTTTTCTAAATCAGTTTTTAATTAGTCTGTGTTTTTTTTTGTTTTGCTTTGTGTTTTATCCTATTATTTTTATCTATCTATTTATGTAGTTGTTTCTACTTATTTCTATATGCTTTTGTTATACTTTTTTGTGCAAACAGATTGCCTTATTAGCAATTTAAAAAATAAATAATGCTTATTCTATACTTTACATGCAAGAAAATAAGTAAGAAATTAATTTGTTTCAACAAGCATTTCCAGTAGTAGAAATTGAAATTTATAGTTAATCATGGATGAAATTGGTCTTCAAAATTAAAGATCTACACTGCCCTCAAAGTTGTTCGGTATAAGCATGGAAAAGGAACCATTAAATAATAGAGAAGTTACCTTTGGGTGTGTATATAGATATCGTGCACTAGATAATCTATTGATAAATAAATAAACATCTCACATTTGCACTAACCTTGTGTAACTTTTTTTTATCATTTAAATAAATTTATTGCTTGACTTCCGTTTCTTTTGGTAATTCTTGTTTATAACTGGACGTTTCTTATTTTCTTCACTTATAAATAATGAAAGCTGAAAGCAATTGCTGGTAAGATACTAAAGAAATTTCTATTAAAAGTGACATCTATTTATTAATTTGAAACATATTATTAAATTATTTATTTGGAACAGATGATAATCTTGGAGCTTTTATTAATAGCCCTAAAAAGTTAGTAAAGTTTTGTTTTAATTGGTGGCATTACATTCGAAAAGTAATTTTTTTTAAAAAAAGATTATGTTATACCTATATTTTTGGATTTAAAAAAATAAAAAAAATTTCTTAAGAGAAAAAATACCACTTAAAAAATATTTTGAAAATTGCAATTATTTATTTAGTCAAAAATAATTCAAAATGGGGAAAACTTTCATTATAGAAGATTATTAAATGATTTGTTTTAATTCATGCAAATAATATAAAATATTGCCTAATTACTGAAGTGAAACTTAAGCTGTATTAATATCTAGTCTTGAAATACTGAAGTTTGATTGATAAACAAGAAGTAAAATGCGAAATAAGAAAATAGAAATTTTAATTGATTATCATTACGAAACAATAAAAAAATATAAAACCTTTCTAAATGAAAAAAATATATCATATTCCTGCAGTTTAAGAATTGTAGAACATTTTGAGAAATCATTATACCAAATTCGAACAGAAAAATATGGATTCTACAACAAAATATAAAGTTCTTGAAATTCAAAACTTCAAAAAACCGATTTCAAATTTAGACATAATTAAAACATAAATTATTCAAAGAAAAATTCAATACAGCTTCCTGAAGAGTAAACGTAGAAATGGCATTCGAAAGGGTTTTTAAAGAAAATTATTCAGAGATGAATATTATTGAACAAGTAATTTTAAATTATAATCATATACCGTAAATGATATCAGTGTAGGAAACATTCTAAGTATGTTTTATTTAAATTAAATGTGCACCTTTTAAAATATTTTGCCGCTTTTCCTTTGGAATTATCCCCCCTTTTTTTACTTGTCTCTACATCATTATCAAATGACATTGGTGGTATAGTTTTAAAATTATTTTTTTTCTTCTGAGAATTAAATAAAGCTAATTCATTTCCAATAATTTCAGATTGGAATTTTCGAAACATTATCAAACTGAATAAGAATTTTCATCTTTTATTCTGTTTTGAAACAATAGAAATAATCAATCAATGGTTTCAAAAATTAATGATTTGGTATGAGACTAATTCCGAAACTCGGTTTCAATTAACAGATAAGATACAGAGTCCATTCATTTAAGTGTTGTTATAGCATAATTGAATTATATGGCATTTTTGTTAATAATAAATTGATATTTATTTTTTTTCAGTTTCGCGAGCATTAGATATTGAAAATTTTAAAATACTTGTTTAGCTTTAGATATTGAAATAATATAATTAAGTTATTTAGTTTAGAAAAGAAATACCAGAGCAGTGCAAATATTCAGTTATGTCCAAATAGTTAAATATTAAACAGCAATAAAGCTTCTAAATTCTAACTAAATCACCATCAAATAGATAAATTCTGAAAAATGAAACACACTAAATTGTTTTGCATTTATTCTAAAAAAGGATAAAGAATTTAAAAACTTGAAATTTTGTCTTTTTTATATGTAAAAACTTGACGTGTTTCAAAATGAAGAATTGAAAGATAAAAAATATATATATTTTGTATGTTAGATGTCAAATTGTGATGATAAATAAAAGTCAAATAACAAAGTTTCATTAATATAAAGAAATCTTATTAAAACGACAAAAATATCAGAATCACCGGATGACAAAATGAAAAATGGATATCAAGATGAAAATCAATTATAATCATCAATCATGCAAGTAAATCATCGCCAGAATGTCAGTTCTCTCCCCTATTTTTTCATCTGTAGGAGTGGATAGTAAGTATTTTCATTGGCCTTGACCTTTGAATTTATATGTTAATGCGAGTTAAATAACAGGACGGACATTACCAACTTAGCCATAACAATGGGATGTTATGTATTAAATTATGAGCAAGGATTTTTTACCGATTTAAAAGTTCATGATTCTAATAAATATAAATTTCCGCAAGTAATTAACTAGTCTGCATTTCGGTTACAAAGTATAAATTAATAAATCTGCAATTTTATATCTCAGTCGATTTTTCAGATAAAAGAAAAAAATATAAGAGCATAAATTAAATAAGAAAATTATTTTACTTGTTAACACTCCAAATGTCCAAAAAAAATTTTAATGGACATTTAATTCTTCTACTTTTTACTATCTCTCTCAATAGAAATCAAATCATTTTCGCACACTATAATATTTTATTTGATGAAACTTTAAAAAAATATTAATAAATCTAATTTAATAATGAAACTTTAAAGAAACTAAACTTTAATTATAAATCTAATTGCAGTATTTAAGAAAGTAAATGTTTTTACGCTCTTTTGAGATTCCCTGTATATGCAAATTCTAGTCTCGTTCAATTTTCCTGCTGATATCAAATATAATGTCTCAAAGAATTGTTTAGCATATATTTGGGCAATCCTTTCCAAAGTTGTGAGCATTGCATTACGTTTGTGCATTGTAATAATATTAAAAATATTTTTATTCACGTTATATCGCTATAAAAGCCACCTTTTCAAAGTTATCTTAAGAGATATGAATCAAGTCTAAAACGCTGTCGTGCTACAATGTTTCAAACGAGATATTTCCCTTTCTTTTAATTTTTTAATTTCTTTTTTCTATTCATATTGAAGTCAAATTCTATTAATATCTGCATTATTTTAGTATATCGGAATCTCTTTTTTGTAAAACAGCTGCTCTTGACAATTGATGGAAGATCTGAATCAGGCATGTTTCACTTTAAAGAATCTGACCGTCATGCATCATTATGAATAACGGATCGCATTTTTGAATTCAATTCAGGATTGCATAGAATTTTTTGGGGAATTTATTTTAAATTAGGATTGCAATAAGAATAATGTACATTTGATCTTCCAATCGTATAACGCATTAGTAAAATAAGTATTTAAGTTTTTTTTCTCTCGGTGGGTTATATTTAATTATATGCGTGTAATAACGTCTTCATCTAACTCTTATTTTTAATTTGTACTTTTGCTCCTTGCTCTTATTATTTTTTAAATGTGTGTTTTAATAAATGAAATGCATTAAGTTATTCTTTGTTTGTATAATTTTATGTTTCTGCATGGCGTAGACAAGTTTTGAATTTATAATTTATGATTTCAAAAGTAATTTTGCGTAGTGTTGGCTCATCATAATTTTATATAATACTCATTTAACTGCTTCAGCTTAGTAAAACTTTGTGTTCTGCCTCTCTTTCCTGAAACAAAATGAACTCATTAAAACTTGAAAGGATGCTAGCTTAATGGTTTTCTTGGGGAAATATTCTTAGAAAAATACATTATCATTCATAGGCTGTTCTCATAGTAATGCTAAAGACTAGCGAAAAATGGCATCTTTGCTTATTTGTTAGATTAAAAGCTTAAATAAATTCTGAATTCTTTTTTCTTGTATGTTTTAAATTTTTTATCAGAAGCGGAATATATCTGAATAAGTAGGCCATACATAAAATACCTTTGTGAGAAAAATATAATACTTGGTACAAGACATTTTCCTAGAACATGTGATATGTTTTAATTTTTCTATAAATTTATTTTTATTATAATATTTTCAAATAAAAATAGATTTTAATATTTTTATATAATAGATTTTAATAGTTTTAATATTTTCTTAAAACTACTGATGGCATATTTTAGCTTAATATTTATTGTGTAATATAGGTCTGCAAACAATTTTTATTTTATTTTTTGTTTCGAATGAATTTCATTGGTATTCAATGAATTCAGAAAAATAAAAAAATATATATTACAGCTTATGGAATTAATTCTATTCCTATAAAAATACGACATGGACATTTTTCAAACGTACAAGATTAATAGATTATCTATTGAGTGTCCCTGAAGACTCTATGCTATTTCTAACATGAAATGAATGTCCAATATTTACTGTTTATGATATTATTTATTTTGTTTTATAATAACCCCTTTGCTTTGTTAACTTCTTTCTCTCAGGAAACATCATAATGCCTTCTTTCCAAAAAATTTGCATTGTGGACAAAAAATGTTTGAGGTGTTCTTTTATTTCGATGTTGTATTTAAAACACTTATCGGGATGAGAAATTAATGACAAGAAAGAAATAATCAGATGGAGCGAGGTCTGGAGAGTATGCAAAATGCTGTAAAAACCTCTAATATCTTCTTTCTTACGGCTAATACAATATATGGTCTCGCATTGTCATTTGAGTGCTAAGCTATAAGTTGTTATTTTAGATGATAAACTTGTGTACCAAATTATATTTATAGAGATATTTACTTTCTTATACAGTTTTCGTTTGTCAACAGATATCCCTACATGTCAGATGTTTGATGGTTTGGGGTTGTTTGGAATTCTTTACTCAGAAACTAAAATTTTATCTCTAGTCCGTTTCCGCCTCATGCTCAGAAGCAATAACCAATTTATATGTTTTTAAGAGAATAAATAATAAATTACGAATTTCATGTTAACATTTAATGTCCGAAACATGTACTAATACAAAATTATATGCAGTATTATGGAATGAATAAAGCATCGTCAGATACATTAGGTATTATTTAAAAAAGGGTATCCAAAATTCTTTGAATTATTATAAGATAATATAAAATTCGAACTAACTATAAGGACAGGTTTTAAATGCTTTATTTAGATAAAAGGACTCTTTATTTCTTTCTATTGTAATTTGTCAGAATCCAATGGATAGCGCTATGTATTACTTGAAAATTATTCAATGAGGAAGATTGTGTAAGATTTCTAGCTATAATTTTTAAGACTTAAGTTAGCGCATAACAATTACTATTCAAAGTAAAATTTTCCATGATTACTTTAACACATTTGGATCAAAATTTGATACACTTTAGATACTAAATATGAATATTAAATTTTATTTATCTAGCGCTTTATTTTTTGTAATCATGTTCAATTTTAACTCTTGAAACCATGATTTTCTTGAGATTGAATTTCTTCATAGTGCCAAAGAAATCTACAAATGTGATAGAAATTCCGTATACTAAATTTCAATAATCAATCTCAAAGCTGTTTTCAGTTGTTCAGAGTGAGACAAATGAAGCAGCGATAGCCGTAATTCCAAATAAATTAATATTATTACGATTGAAATAAATCTTAAATAAAAAGTAAATAAAATCTATAAGTAAATTTCAAGTTATGAGAATATTTATATTTTTAAGTCATTATATTTGTCTTAATTAATGAAAGTCGTTAACCAATTTAAACCGGTTCGAAAACCTTTCTCTCTCTCTCTGTCTGTGCATATGTATAACATTATATAAAATATAATTTTTTCAGACTTTCATTTTCAATATTTTTTAGCTGGCAAACAAAGTTTTGGGGCTCAACTAATTTTGAGATAAGAGGCGAAAAAAATATTTTTTTAAAAAAAATATCAACGTATCCGTAATCTGATAGTCTCGTGATTGTTTCAAACCTGTCTAATTTGGTTAATGATTTAATTTAAGACAATTCGTAAGAATTCAGAAAATGAATTATTTGAAAATCAAATTGTAACTTTAGTTGGTGATAAATCGTCAAATGTGACAACCTTCTGCAGTATTTTCTAATAACACTAAAAGCCAAAAAATTATGAATGCCTCAAAATCGATAATCGCCAATTTGTTGCCTACGCATTTTGATACTCCGAAATTTTCAAACCAAAACACCGTGTTTTTACCTGGTAAAATGTGTTTTTCAGAATCACAGATATTTTACAAAATCTTGACTTAGGTTTTTTTAAAGAATAAAATTCTTTCAATGTGTGCTGCTCTTCATATTTTAAAAAGTAAGAAATTCACATTAAGAGATTGTTATGAATATTTGATTTCTTCAAAGGACTAAAAGATAAAAGCCAAACAAAGTCCCAAGAAACGGAAATGCGTTGACCAGAAATGAGCATATTTTTGATGAATGTCCGGCCAAGAAAGAGATGTCATATTCCCCAGAACAAGGACAAACACTTCTGTCCATTTTTCACGGAAATCTTGTTCAACGTCCAGCAAAGGAAGGGACCATTAGAAGGTGAAAGGCTAACTAATCAGCTCTGGGAGTTCATCCATTTCTTAGTGGGCATCTTTCCGTAATGCTTTGCTTCACGCAATATCCAAGCAAATTACAATGGCAGAGAAATCTGATTTGTCATGCAGTTGCCATATAGGCCATTATTACGATAAGATATTTCACAAATTATGTGCTACTCTGGAGAATTTTTAATTGGGAGTTATTCCTGTTATTACATAAAGTGATAAATGGGAGTTTGTTATAATACGAGTTTTAACTAAGATTTTCGTATACAAATCAAAGCTTCACTAGATATTGCTACAAACGGATTCAAAAAAATAAATGATATATTTTTTCGTAAAACTTTTAAGCCATCCGAGGTATTAAAAAATATGAAGTACAGCTAACGAAGCAAGATGTACGCAATAAACGGCATTTTTAAGTACTAAGTAAGCGTAAGGTTTAGTACTTAAGTAAGCGTAAGGTTTAGTACTAAGTAAGCGTAAGGTTTAGTACTAAGTAAGCGTAAGGTTTAGTAGTAAGTAAGCGTAAGGTTAGGTTTAAGTAAGCGTAAGGATAACATAGAGCTGAATAGGAAAGGGGTAATTACGCTCAACGTCACAACTAGAGAGTTCACTCAGCGATCAAGAATACAAAGAGATTATTATACTTTGCAAGAGTAATTTAACTTAAATGATAGTAATAAAATGTATTTCTTGATCATTACAATTCCTCGTGAAAATCATTAGAGAATCTCCATCCTCAATTCCCAATAAAAATAGAGCTCTAATTCTAGCATTTTCACAAGCCATATTTTGTTGCAATAAAGTTTAAAAAAATAAATAAATAAATATTATTTATTCTTTCTCCGTTTTTCTTTCAGTAATAAGGGTATAGTCAATAACTCAAAACCTATTTCAAGAACAAAACTTTAGGTTAAAATCCTTAGCGGATTTTCATTTATACAAGCTAGGCTAATAATGCTGAGCAGAAGGACACTTCTCCCACCCCTTATTGGTAGTTAGATGTCAAATAGTTTTCTATAATTTATTAACTAATATTAAGTGTCATTTCAAGAATGTGGGTTTTTGCGATTTTCCAATTCCAACTATTAGTTCACAATTTCTCTATATGATATACTTGTTTTTATTTTCATTCTTTAATAAAATACTTTTTATTCATCCACTCAAGTTCGAATACAATTTTTGAAACTTGAAGGTTGAAACTTGGTGTTAATACATTGTTTTTCAAATATTAATTCATTAATTTTGTTAATTTTTTATCAATTAAAAACTACTTCTCCACCAAAAATCTTCATTTCCCCATCGCAAAATGATTAAGACTTCAGGTTTCACCCCCTGTTAATGAGGTTAAGTCTTATGTTTCCGATCTATTATTTTAAACGATTCTGTTCGTTTTTTTTACTGTTTGACGCATTTAAAACTAAATATTATTAATTAATCCATTATTCGAATTCATTTTGATTTACTTTTGATTTAAAATAAAGCATAATAAAGAAAATTAACAATTTCTAATCTGAATAACGTTATCCCAACTGGCGTAGAAAATTCACGCATGCGCAGTGTGTTCTGATTGTTAACAACTTTAATTTCCACGAATACGGACTTCATTTTTATTAATTGGTTTGCTGTTTTATTTCAGGTTCACACTGTAAATAAATTGTTTTTAGGTTAGTTGTGTACTTTTATTATTAAATTGTTTTTATGTTGGTTATATATTTTTCGTACATAACTAAAATAAAATTTTTCTTTGTTGAACTAAGTTGGAATGGATTTTTTAAATTAATTGTTACTTCTATACTTACATTATTTAGTAAATTATTGAATTTCTAAATGTTAACGGACTTTTGAGGCATTCGGTAGAGGGGCACTTTCATTTACATAATCTAAGCCTTATGATAAATCACCTAATACATCAAAATTGATATTATAAATTTTCTGTTAATTATTGCATGTTTATTCCCAAGTAGAATAACCCTAATCGTTTTCCAAAGTGCTCCTTCGGTTAACTTTGGACAAATATTCATTAAAGTAAAACAGGAATCTCAAGATGAATAAAGTATAACGATGTAATTAACATTGTTTCCCTGACCTAAAATTACCCTGATCTATTCAGTAATAACTGTTTATAATTAGCTTAGGTAATCATTATTTAATGAAATCCGAACCGAGTTTGTGTTATGACAGAAACTTAGCACTTCATAAACTTAACCTTTACCCAATATTATTAATTAACTTTTCGGTAATTATTCAGCGGTGGATAAACTTCTGTCTGGCTTCAGGTTGCCATCTTTTTCTTGTAAGATATGATTAGGGAAGTCTTGATCATTTTGTTGCTGAAGGTTTAAAGAATTAATCATATTTTCGAATATTTTTCATCTATCAAAAGTTTATTAATAAACATTTAGTGTCAATATATTTATCATTTAAATATAGTTATATATTAGCAGCTCAATTTAAACCATTCCTATTTCTTTTACTTTAATTTAATATTTATAATTTCTTTAGATTTACAAACCTATAGCACTTTAAAAATTAAGTTACTCCAGTATTGCATAGTATATACATTGTACAATATTCCATATCAAACAATATTCAAAATGTTGTATAATATTGAATACTATAATAAATTGTACGATATTTTATATGAAACCATATTAAAAATATTATATAATATTGAAATTTATAATAAATTGTACAATATTGTATATGAAACAGTATTCAAAATATTGTATAATATTGAATATTATAATAAATTGCACAATATTGTATATTAAACAGTATTCAAAATATTGTATAATATTGAATATTATAATAAATTTCACATTATTGTACGATATTGGGGTATCAACTGTCCCAACAATTGATATCAAAAACAATTTTGATATCAAATCATCACAACAAGACATTAAAATTTTTAATAGCACAACGCTGTGTTATTTTGAAACATTCAGAACTGAAGTAACTTATTAACACAGAAGAAGCAAAATTTTACGTATTGTATTTAAAAAACTTTCTTATATAATCAAACTACGTCATACAATATTATATAATAGCTCATTTTGATTTTAAACGCTAAAGGCCCTAAGTCACTTCTCAGGCGACAAGAGTCTTTTGTTACTGTGGTCGTATGTCACGTGAGAGGTGACAAGACGGCAACCTGTCAAAAGTCACTCTCTGTGAAACGAGGACATAATCGCTTGTCATTTAAGCATCATTAACGGAGCGATTGACATTGTCAATGATACAATATATTGCTGCCTTTTTCCTCAATTTTTAATACATAGGACCGAAAAATGTAGAAAATTTATAAATTTTAATAGTCATAGTTAATTGTTTGAAAACAATTCTAAGAGTGATTTTGATTCAAGTGATGAGATTAAAAGTGATATCATAAAAATTTGTGTAATCTTTGGTTATTTTTTAGCTATGCCACTTATTGGGAATTTAATAGGAAGATGAAACTGTTTGATATAGACCACCATCAATAAACAAATATATGGATTAGATAAAAAACTAACTTCTTATCCTATATATTGATTGAAAACTTATTTATTGCTTAAAATGTTCTTAAGTTCTCTGCAGGGAAAAAAGACAGTATGATTATGTATAACTTGCAACTGAAATCACTGTTTCAAAAAATATTACAAATAACTCATTAACCAGTTAATTGCGTTCGACAGATATAAATATCCATCCAAATCTTTTTGGAGCGGTCGAAATGTAATTTATCTAATAAAAATGAAATCTTATTCACTTTATTCTGATTTTTGGAATTATTTTTTGGAACTATTTTCTGTGTAAACGCATTATTGCTCAACTTTAAAATTGATTGGAGACTTCGAAAAATAAATTCCACAGTTAACTGGTTAAAAACTCATTTCTAAGAAGGTAGTTATTCATAGAATACAGAATGTGTTTTTCATATTTAAGGAAATCAGCTACAACTTAGAAAGAATTACATGTAGAAAATTAGCCTTCGTAGAGTGTTAAATAACATTGGATATCACTACAAAAGCAAAGATTGCTCAAGCCTACTGCCTCTATAAATTTTATTCCATGCAGTCATCGCTGCGTTTATTTGTTTACGTGTACTTCAAAGCTCCCGACATTCTCTCTCCCTCACAATGTGGGGCAACAAATTCGGTCAAACAAAACATCAAGAAAGTCTGCGGAAAGCGTGGAATCTTCTCGGTGCGCGTATCAGGAGACGGCTATTTTTAATTTGATCACGTCACTGTTTTTACAGAAACCTTGAACCTCAACTCCTTAGCGTCGAGAGGGGGTGGATTCTTTTGAGTTCGAGAAAAACGGGTGTTGTTGACACGATGAAAGAAATTCAGAAGACTAATCGACAAAGAAAGAGCATTCTTTCGAATGTTGATCGCAATGAAATGAATAGTTTTGGTTTCCAGAATTTATTTGTATGTTAGTAAAGTTTTTAAAAGTTGTTTAGAAACAAAAGGCTTTTATTCTTTTTAAATCACATGAGTAAAAAACATTAGAAAGATTAAATTCGAATCGAGTTGAATTCAGATTAAATTCGAATCGGAATAAGATTAAACGTCTAGCAAGCAATGAAACATTATTATTTATGGTTAACAATAAAAACATCCTTCATCTTAAATCTTTTGTTCCTAAAAATTAACCAACCATTTTATAGCCCAAGAATTCATATTATTTATATATATAATTTCGAGTGGGAATTATATTTTGTTGAACATTTTTATTTAATTTAACGTCTAATGCTTGTGAAGATGAAATTTTTAAAATCTAATTTTCATGCTCTCTACCAATATGGGATGTCTACCAATATGGGAAATTTCGCACATTTACGTGTTCTTTATA
>JAOUZG010028144.1:938673-963889 GCA_026289955.1 Argiope argentata
TGAATCACAGGATAAAAAGCAGAAATGAAGTAAATTTTTAGGAAATATCTCTTTTCTAGTGCTGCTTAAAAATTCTTGGTTATAAAATTTATATTTTTGTTCAAAAGTTCTTAGCAGCAATTTTGAATAATTTTTGAAACTGAAGTTAAAAATTGAAACTGGCTGAATTCTTATAATTCAAGCATTTAGATTTCTGTTTAATAATAATAATTATTATTTGAGCTTGATTAAAAAAATTTTGGATTATAATTACGCTATTAAATATATATTTAAACTTAAGAACACGTTTGGAAATTTAAGATATAAATAGAAATTATTTTAAGGCGCATCGTACGAGACACACATTTATGTTATGCTCGATAAATGTTGTAAACGCAAAATAATATAGAATATACTTTTCTTTCATAAAATTTCTGATAAAATAATTAAACATTATTATAATTAATAGTTGAAGAATTATAGTGGAAAATGTTCAGAAAGGAATTAAGATAAACATAAGTGCTTAGACGTAGTTAAAAAAATATTAACAGTATTATTAGAATGGAAATACCATAATACTCATTAAATATATATAGCAGGCTCAAAATATCAAGTTAATATGAGAACAATAAACTGTGCCAAGACTACTATTAAAAGATAATATCGCCAAGAAACTATTAAAAGCATTTAGTATTCCAAAAGAAAGTGTATCCAACATCGATGTTAAAACTGTTAACTATCTTTTCTATCACTATTGTAGAGCCACCAGAATTTTTTTTACACAGATGGCAACGACTTACCAAAAAAACTTCGAATTAAACAAATAAGTTGGTACCGAAATCATTCAACTCCAGTTCGTTCAGAAAACCCTGATTTCTCTACGTCCATAGTGTATGCAAGTCAAATAAGACATCGTCAGATATGGTGCAACAATTTGGAGATAGTGCCCATTCAGGTGTTTTTGATTTGTTTTCAAAATTCAGAAAACCGTCTTAGAGCTGCGGTGTTCCTGGTGGTAGCATCTCGGTTCTTGAACCGTAGGATTTAGCGCTCGAGACCCAATTTCAGCGAAAAATCGTCGTGTAAGGTGCACTATTACATGTTAAATATGTCAGAGCCAAAACTACTCCCACTGCTGAAGTGTGGAGAGGAAGGTGCCAGATGAGATGCCGTCCTCATCATCTGACTGTGGTTCAAAATTAGGAGATCCGTCCCAAAATAGTCTTAGTGTTGCTTTACTAAGGGACGTTAATATAACTAAACTAAACCGAGAACCTTCTTATAACCTTCTTCTCTAATGCTGATTTCATATGCAATTATACTAAACTAAAACACCAATTGCCACTAGATACTGCCACTGATTTATAACATGTGACACATTTCTCTAGATTTCAATATAATTTGCCAGAAATTATAAAAAATCAATAATATTTGTTCATTGTTTAAGAAGCAAGAGTCCTCATCTCAAAACTTTATTATGGTATATTGTTATTTCAAGTATTTTTAATTGAATAGCCCTGGTATGAAGAATAATAGCATAGAATAGTGTAATGTGGTTAACATATGTATCATAAATAACCATGGCGATCTAAAATGTAAAACTATTTGGACATCTAATAAAAGATTTTTTTCATATACGCTCATTTACAGAAAAAAGAAACGAATGAATTATTTAGTTTTTATTTAACTTATTTTATCGGAAGCAGCTACATCAAACCGAATTGCCCACAATTCATTCATATTTTCTCGATAAAAAGGCGTTGACTGTTCTCAAATGAAAAAAAGAATGAAATGCAGATGGAAAAAAGAAATATCATCGTCCTTTTCTGCAACAAATCGATGATTGGCAGCGCGATTTGGAGTGAATATATAACAGTGTTGCGTAACATGCAAAAGCTTTTAGTATAATACCAATGATGTAAAGCACCGCAGCATGACAAACGTTTTATCCTTCGCATTTGCGTTTGGTTTTTGAAAGAAATAATCATTCCAGCTTCCATTCATATTTCTGAATGAAATAGGGGGGATTTATTCCATTTAGGGCTAATTTAAATCAGTAGTTCTACTTTATATGAATCTATAATAGATGTAATCCTGAAAATTCAATAGCTTCATGTTATCCTGATAAAATTATTAAATAAATGCTGAATTATGAACTTGCATTATGTAATTCTAATAATACTGATAATTAAAATATTTACATTTTGATTCTAGACTGTTCTAATTTTATAAAAAAAAATTTGAAAAAAAATTGCGATTAATAGTAAGATGATAAATAACTTTGAATTCTTAACTCTTGTGATACGATTTGGTTATATAAACGTCCCGTTGTAAAGCAACAATTAGATTATTTTGGGACAAACCTCGTAATTTTGAACTGTGGTCAGATGACGAAGACAACACCTCAGGTGGCACTTCTTCGGGCACACCAAACCACACCAGCGGGAGGACGTTTGGCCCTGATAGATTTAACGTGCAACAGACCTCCTTACACGACGGTTCTTCGGTGGAATCGGGTCTCGAACCTACAACCCTAGGGTTCACGAGTCAAGAATTTACCACCAAGCCACCGAGACGCCTCTTGTAATACGGAGGAAAGGGGTAAGGATTGAAATATATTCCTGAATACATAATTTTAAGCCTTATTGGATTCGAGCCTGTTATACGAGGTTTTCATCAAGTTGCAGTACATGAGAATTACGAGTGCTAATATTTTCGGCATTATAAGAATAACTTTCCTGTTAGGAATTATTTATTTTTACTATTCGTTGTATAGAGAAAGTAGTATTCGTCAAAAATTCTAACATGGGATTTGACAAATATTTATGTTTTAGACCTCCCTAAATTCGAAAAACCTGTGCTTGGAAAAGGCCCGTCCATTTGTCTGAAACAAAAATAATTCAAAAATGCTTCTAATTGGATGAGTTGAAATTTGACGTATGTTCTTATCCAAATTTGCAGATTTCTCCCAAATTTTGCTTAAAATTTGTCCTGAGAAAGGATGTCCATCTTTTCAGCTATTCGAGTATAAGTTAACACGATAATTACAAAACAAAGAAAGCTAAATAGAAAAAATTGGTACACATATTTAACAACGATAGTGTAGCATCTATGAAAGTTTGAGTTCAACAATGAGTTGTCTGCTGTCGGTATATATTTTCAAAAACATGATCATTCAAAAATGCAATGACTTAGATATATCAAATTAGCTGTGAGATTTTGTGGCTACAAGTATAGTTCAAATGATGATTTAAGCCAGTTGGGAATAAAGCGTCTAAAACCTAAATTCTTTGGAATAACAATAGATTCGATCATCTTATTAATTGCATGTCAGGGGCTCATCGCCAAAAAATTGATTGTTGATATGTCAATTGATTGTTGTTACTGATTGACAAGGAATCATGTTCGTATTTTACAAATAGCGAGTTCCGACAAGTTCCATGTTGTAGCATACAATTGTGTGATTCAGCAATAACACCAACAACAAAAACTCTGTTGTACTTACGATCCTTAAGGGCTGAAATGGATTATTTTTCTCTTCAAAAGTTGAGATGAGTTATTTTGTGATCGAATTCTACAAAGATTATAAATTTCCTTTTTGTATGCGCCACATACAAAAAGTAAATCTAAATTCTTTTTCTGTGAAATCTTTCCGTGTATAAAAGAAGAATACGACCGAGCGATTAAGGGAAAAAACTGGTGGGAGTGGTCTTTACAATACTTTCTCGCATATTCTTTAAAACGCTTGTTATTCCAGACACCGCTTGGCAGGCATTAACGTACAATAGTACGAAATATTAACTTTTGAAGTGGATTTGGCATTTTTTCTGAATCCATCGTGTTGCATTTCGTGAGTTATTAGGCTATTTATTCCTTGAACGGTTTATTAGTATTCGAAGAAGAAAAACGAATTTGCGTTTAAAAAGCCAAAAATTAACATAAAAATGTACTGTAGTTACAGAATCCCGTACGAAACTTGATATATTTAAGGCATTTGTTTTTGACTTATCACGTTTACATACTTCTGAAGGTATAGACCGACAGACAGTCAATCTGTTGTCGGATTTAGCTGAAAATTTTATAGGTATCTAGATTATAGATACCTGTGTGCAGAATTTTATCCATCCAACTTTCCTTTCTGTAACTTTCGCATTAAAATTGGTTCGAACTTTCAAACAGACAGAATTCTGATGAATTTAAGTAAAATTTGATAGAAATCTGCCTATTGGATGTAAATACCGTTTGAAAAAATTTCAGTCGTCTAACTGAAAACATTTTGAGTTAACCTTTGACGTAAACTAACCCTACATTTTCCAAAAATTTGTTTTTCACACTCACTGAAGTATAAAACGTGAATATTTGACAAAATCTGGAGTTCGAATTTCTTTTAACGATCTCTATAATTGCTCTATACTACTGCGTATGTGAGAAAGTAATAAGAGGAACAAATGCCCTTTATTAAAAATGTCCTTTTTAATCTTACTTAGAGAAAAATCAAGAAAAATGTGGTTTCACCTCTTTCCCTTAGACAGAAAACGGTTTCTTTCCGTTAGATATTTATTACTCGGATGCAAAATTAGGAACGACGTTTCGGAGATCAATTTTAGTATCTTCCATCTCACCGTCGTAAATCTGTGCATTAAATTTATTTTAAAACGCATGTTCTGGAGTAGCTGCGCACTGCGCAACGTTTATGAACTGGTGTCGACGACAGATCCCTCGATATTCAATTTTATATGTCAAGGCAGAAATTGCTTTTCTGAAGCAACTTTGCTTTATGTGTTTTTAATTACAATCGTGGGCCTTGTTGAACTCGGATATTCGCATGAGAGCCCTAAACTTAGCACTTTCAACAGCCAGAGTATAAAACGGTACATTATAAAGAGAATTTTATCTGGATGCAGAGGATTCTTCGACAAATGTTTTGGAGAGAGCTGGAAAAAGTTGGATAATTTTTGAGATTTCAGTACATTATCTTTAGATGAAAGTATTCCTGTGGAGTTTTTCCGACTAGGTGGAATAAACAATTTGGTAATGGAAGAGCCGCCGACACATCGATTGAAAACATTATAAGCTTACCGGGTGCACAGATAAAATAACAAAAAATACAAACTATTTGAGTTATAAAATAATAGTACATAAAGAATAATTCTATGAATTATAAAATAATAATAATATATTGAATGATTAAAATTATAATTGTATGAATTACAATAATTATTTAATTATTATGAATTAAATTATTAATAATTAATAATTACTTAATTATTTGTAAAATACTAGATATCAATTGTTTAATTAATTCAATATTTCATTTCTGATACGCTGCGAACTAAATTTTTAAATGTTATGTTTGTTTGAAAGTTATTTTTAATTCCTATTAATTTTTCCACTTCGTCCGTTTTGCTTTTTATCTTTCACTGTAAATAAAGGCTTTTATTATTAAGAAATAAATAAGGTCAATTTTTCGAAACATTTATTAAATTAGTATTTTTTCCATGACACTCAATAACGAAACATATTTTCAAAACTTTATTGAAATAAATAAATAAACATCATAATGATTGGTTTTTAGTTTAAGTTAAATATTCAGAGAAATGTTAGAATAAATTGATAACGTTTTGAAAGTAGAGGATTCATAATTTAAATTTCTTATTATGCCTCAAAATATTTACATTTGTCACTCAAGTTTGAGCATTAACTTCCTTAATTAAATTATTTAACTTTTACACTACTAATCTAATGGTAAATGTTCGAAACTAGTGAGTCGTTTGGCGCCAAAAATAGAGTGCACGATGTAAAGCAAGATATCTTCATCAATGCCGTCGTCTGTCATAATGAATTCCTTGTTTCGAAAAGAAATCAATCCATAAACGGCCAATTGGTATAGCACTTGCATGGCATGATTGGTCCTGTTTTATAGTGAATAAGTATATTGTGGAAAACGCTTGATTTCCTTATTAGTATGCATATTTCATTGTGAAGTCAGAATATTTTAAAGCTGATTTGATTAGGAGATTCTTGCCTTGATTGAAGATCTCCAGATTCTGTATAAACTGTTAAATTTTATTAATTTTCAGTTCGATGTATGTCAGCTTTGAGTATGAAAGTATTTTTTTCCGCACTAGAATATATTTATTTATTATCGTGTGAAAAAGTATTAATTTGTGTATTAAGTTGTTGATTTTTACAAAAAAATTGAATAGATTGGTTACTTGGGACATATAAGCCTATTTCAACGTCCCTCAAATTTCGAAGATAAGGGTTTTTCGACAATAAAGGTAAAATTCTATCTAAATTTGTAGATTGGGAAGTTTTCAGTTAAATTCTTTTAAAGACTATTTTCACCGTTATAAATTAACTAACATCCGTGGTGAAATGTAAGAACAACCATTTCAAACAAGATTTCTTACATTGTTGCTGCTTGTGATATAGAAATACTGCTTATTCTTTTCTTATTGAGTAATTTTTAAAATAAAGTAATATTTCAGTAACAATTTAAAAACATTTTTAAATTAAGATGCAACCTTAGTTCTTAAGGTATTGTAAAAAATATTTCAAAGTGCGGCCATTTTTAAACTTTGCTACTCTCTCTTGTGATATTATTGGGTGTGTAAAGAGGTAAACAAAAAAAGAATTAAAGAAATGCATAGTTCAACGAACCGAATTGTGTAAAGTTTTTACAATAGGTTGCATTACATATAAGTAAACATTCGAAGATAAAAAATAACTTATCGAGGACGTCTCTAGAAGTATGTAGCATTATTTATTTAGTTGAAGTTTTAGCTGTAATTAATCCATACAAATTTGGTGTTCACCGAAGACGGCTAGTACTACATATACAAGATTTTATCAAAACTAAAGATAATAAATAGCTTTAGCAAATTAACTAATCATTAAAAGTAATCGATTATAAAGTAACACTATAACTTCAAAATGAAGCGAGCTAGATATATAAAATTTGGTACCCATGTTTAACATTTGTATTGTCTGGAATAACATTTGTAACATTAGTATCTATAAAATTGTGTGCGAAATTCGAAAGGGAGATGTCTTTCTGTCGATCTGTACTCACATGCGCATGTGAACACGATAACTTAAAAACACCGTTGACTTAAATATATCGAATTTGGTGTACCATTTTGCGACAACTACTTCCGGGTCTAAGGTTTTTTAATCGCCTAAGAAAATTGAACTTGAAACGCAAATTCGATTTTTTGGATACTATAACAGCATTTCAAGGATTAATAATCCCCGAAATATTCTCCAACGATCATATTATTGATTTTGTGAAAATGCTAAATTTATATCCAAAGGCTAATATTTTATACCAATGCCATGCCAGACGTTTTCTGCTTAATGCAAGGTCCATAATTTTTCAATAGAAAGGATAGAGAAGAGCACTTTTTACTAGACAGCATGAGAGGAAGGTTTGGAGCTATTCTCTCTCTGATTTAATCTTAACCGTCTATAGTTTGATTTGACCATTTCAAACTATGTAACTTGTGCATCACCTCTCAAGATTTTCGATAAAATGATAAAAAATTATTTATTTAAAAACAATAAATCATTTGAAGCAAAAAGATTGTTCTCCCATGATTTTCTTCCTCTTTTATTGATTATTTTCCCCAGAAAAAATGATTCATTTCTATTACAACTTGAATTGATTTTCAGGGAGGATAAAATACACAAGGGTATTGATTCTTTTTCAAATAAATCATAAATTTCAGAAATTCAAGCAAATTGAGTTGCTGTTTCCTATATGGAGTAATAAAGGATAGCGATTAAATCTGACCACCCACAGTGATTTCATGTGGGTGGTATATATTTCATTAAAGTTAAGTAATGTATTGATAAATAAGAATCCTTTATAATGAATAGTTAAAATGAAAATAATTGTGGTGAAGCCCTAAATTTTAATTTCTGCATAGTTGTTTATGCAATGTAGAATCAAAATTTTCACCATTCGAATTGTCGTATCCTACTGCTAGTAATTTTTATATGGAAATATTTCAATGTTTGCAATTGCTTAGAAATTAAGGGGGTGGATTGTCAACCTTTAGATAAGATATTTTTTATATAAAGTGTAGAAAGAGGAGTATATTAATAGCGAACATGAGACTTTGTTGAATCGTCTGGCATTTCAGATTTACCATTATCCAAAAAGCACATTTTTGTAATTATGTATCCTGCATCTGAACATTCTCAAGAGCTCTTTGATTTTCAATAATATTTGCAGTACGGTTATTGCATCAAATTTATAACTTTTTCCAATTTAGAACTAAGTCTTTTCTCATGAAATTCATTTGTTTTGGATGGATGCAAAATAGTCATTATGATATCTGTAAAACTTGAAAATCTAAATAAATAAAATTTAATGAATTGGTTTAATATTTAAAATGTAAATTTTTATCAAATTTTAATTGATTCTCTTAAAGGGTTGTTCGTATACTGTCTCGAATGCATATAAACACGATTATTCAAACATTCTATCACTTAGGTATATGAAATTCGGTACGTAGTGTCAGCATGTAAAATGCGAAATTTTGTCAAAGTTGGTACAAATCAATTGAAATTCTAAAAATTCATTTTCAATTTCCGTTATTATAATTTGAGTTACAAAATTTTCATGAGCGGGAAATAGAAATTAAATATGTTAATTTGCATGGACGTCAAATCACGCCTAATTAGAATGATGGTCATATACGTCGGTGAGGGGAGACATTCATTAAATATGCGAGAATGCTTCTGTGGGACCATCTCAACTGGCTAATCTATTCATGCAGAATCTTTTTGGAGTGGTATTATTATTTGTATTTTTTTATTCGTCTTATTTCTAACCTTTTAAAAATTAGATATGCAATTGTTTGAAAAGATTTTGTTAAAAAAATTCTTTTTCTTGTGTCTTCGATTAAATATTTGGAAGGAAAAATATCCCCAAAAATGTGTATTAGACTCGAATTTTCAATTTTTTTTGCTTGTGATTTATTTTACATATATCTTACTTGATTCGTTAGCAAATTACCAAAGCCAATGGACATTTGCATATCTTTTTCTCTGACAAAATTTTAAACAGTGTGAATCACAGAAAATGGGAGAGAAAACCTCGCATTCGCAGCATTTACGAAATTTAAAATGTATAATCTTAAAATACCAAAAATCACAGAAAATTGAAAGTAAAACTCTCGCACTCATAGCATTTAAATATATCACTCCCCGTTTCACTCCAGAGGGAAAAAATGAATAAAATCCTCAAAGTAAAAAAAGAAAGCAAAGAAATGAATTTAAAATAAATCCCACTTTTATAAAAATCTGAGGAATAAAAATGCCTTGATCATCCAACTTGAAAATAAATTCTATCTGCTTTTGAAAGAACTGAGCAATAAAAAAAGGACATCGAGATTGCTCGGATATATCCGTATCTGAATCTCAGATAAAATTGGAAGAAGCCACTTCGAAACGGGAGAAAGTTTTATTAGTTTCAAATTTGCATGATTCAAAATGAATAAAATATAGGAGAAATTCAGAGATCTTGTGATATCTCGTTAATAGAATTTCGCAAGCCCACGACCATCTTTTGCATATATATTGTTTTATAAAAGGGGCTATTTAAAATTTTTCCAGGTTATTTCTCGCCTTTATATCCTACAAACTAGAAATGTGCTGATTAAGAATATTAAATTGCTTTGAACATTCGAAGAAATTGTCCATGCTTTTCTTTGTAAAAGTAATGTTTATAGTTAAGAAGTTTATTTAAAAGAGAGATATACCAAAATACAAAGAAAATACAAAATACAACGTGCGATGTTCTTATTGTATGTCATATAATTGCACCTCAGCTTAAATATACTCATGCCCATGAATTGAGGATAATTCAGAGTTCGCGGAAATCGGACTCGAAAATGCATATATCAACCCGTAAAATGACTACACACATCAAAAATCATATGCAAATTGCAGAAAGCCAGCAGATGACACCGATAGTACGTCACAATCTAGAGAGTGATGTATAAAGAATAAATACAAAGAAGTAAAAATTGTTCCCAAGCGCTGTATACACTTTTCAGTGCAAGAACCGAATAGTTATGACAAAAAGGACGCATTTAGATGATTTTTATGATTAAGTGGTAGAATTCTCAGCCTTCTGGAATGTGGGCGTTATCCAGCCATGGAAGTATCCGAGGAAGACGTGAAATCGTTTGGAGTGTCATCCCTATGCTTTGGCAGCAATACCAAGTTGTTGGTAATGTAAGTAGAAGTTACAGCACAAGTTGTCCCCCCGAGTTAAAACGCCGAATGAGAACTGGTATTTGGTCAGTTACTGCCAAAAGAAGCAGTCACCAGAAGTCAGTTACAGCGAAGTATCAGACCTGTCTTGTCAGCTCTCTTCAGCAACTGGTACGACAGTTTCAGGGTAGATCGTATCCAGACACTTAGGGCATATTGATCTAGGCGCGCAGGCCTGTCAGATGTGTTCCACCTACTGCAACTCACTGTCGCCTGCTGTTAGCCTGGGGTAGAGAGCATGCGACATTGTTGTGGACACCACAACGATGGGCTTGTGCTTTGTTTTCCGACGATTCTAGGTTTAACTTGCAGCCTAATTCTCGCAGACTTGCATATGGAGAGCGCCAGGTACCCGCTACCACTAAGAAAACATCTTGGAACAGCATCGTTACAGTAGTGCAAGATTGCTAGTTTGAGGAGGAATTATTCTTGGTTCCAGAACTGACTTTCATGTTCAAATCGGAACAATGACAGGCCAAATCTATCGGGACATCATTTTTGAACATCATTATGTGAGCAGAATTCGTGTATTTGGGATGACAAAGACCCTCTTCACAGTGCAAACATCGTAAATGGAAACAATCGGTTAGGAGGATATCATCTGAATGGACTGACCAGGATTCTCTCAGGTCTTGAAACCAGTAGAGCCTGTGTGGGATATGCTTGGCCCACGAGTTGCAGCCTGTCAAGTACCTGCTACATGTCTACCGGAACTTAAGGGGGCATTTCTTGATGTGGCATAATATTCCCCAAGATCAGATCGATAATTTGGTACTCAGCATGCCTAACCTTGTATGGACTGGATTGCATCATTTGGGAGATGTATTATGTATTAATCACCATATCAACCATTTAATATTAGTTTTTGAAAATAGGCGTTTTTTGTTGTTCACTCCAGGGAACAAAAAAAGCAGCTTTTATTAAAGATATCAAACATATAGCATCTTTTTTGTCTTAACATTTTGTTTAATAAATAGGCTTTAGAAATAAGTGACATTTGTTCTGCTTCTGACTCTCTTTTTTTCTTGAACTTGCATTCCTTAATTTATGGACATGAGGGTATTGTCCAAAGAATTTCTAATGCAAAGGAGAAAAAAACCAAAAATATTTTGCAGAGTTCTTAAGAAAACTATTCTCATTCGCTCTGACTTCATTCAATTCGAATAGTATGAGGAAGATAGAGAAGTCGTCAACCTCTTGCGGTTTGAAAGATAATCACATTGCAGTAGAGATTCCTTTAACTCCCGCATCTCTTATTATAGCTCCGTTCTTTTGGATTTGGAGCACCTCTATAATAGTGTCTAACAGTTAGGTTTATCCCGTTGATGAAATTCAGATGAAGTCCGATTCAAACATCCGTACTGGATTCTCCACTTCTCGGATCTCACATTCATCAATTTTTTGAATAGGTGGTAAATATAGGAAATATATATATATGTTGGTGGTCTAAAAAGATTCAGTTAAAAACGAAATGCAGAATTAAAGCGTCTGCTATTAAATGCTAAGTTCATATCGCATCTCCTATCGATCAGTTTTACTAACAGCCCTGGAACAATATTGGTAAATAATTTAAACACTTTTTTTAAAATTGCACCCTCCTGCATTTCTCTGTAATAATTTGAGCAGTGAATTCTTTATATTTTTACTGTAAATATAATAAACATGATTATGTATAATTACTGATGATCATTAATAATAACCTGTAATTATATAAATTCACTGAATTAAAAATATTTGCCATGACATATGTATTGTGTTGTGTAATATATTTCGAAATAAACTTTCATTTTTAGCGACGTCCTTTTCTCTTATAATAAAAATGTACTTTTCCTTAAATACCGGGGAATCAAATATTCCTTATTTTATGTTAGGTGAAATCTTTGTGCTTTCATAATTATAAATCTTAATCATTGTTATTTAACTTGACTTATTTCGTATTATTAATAATATTTCGAAATCAATTTCGCTTATTTTTGGATATATATTAATTATGAAATTTTGGGCACTCATGTCTTCTTAGTGTTAGGGCTATATTTTGGTTTTCAAAATTTAATATCAGTTAATAGAATAACATAATAGAAATTTTTTTATAATTGAAGTTGAATTAATACTCGTGACGTCATCTGTTCAAATTTTTTAAATATTTATTATAAGATTTTGCAATAAGTATAACATCTAATTATAAATTAAAACGCAAAAATCAGAATCATAATTCTAAGATAAACCCATGCTTATAAAACTTATAAATGTACTTCGTTTGACGATTTTCTTAGTGTTTTTAAAAAGTGCCTCGGCCAAATTCATTAATAATAAGAAAATATAAATATTCACAGTAAAATCAAAATTTGAATATTTTAAATTTCATAAAGATCTGTAAATGAAATTACAAAATTTACTTTAATTTTACACGATATTTTTGGGACACAAGAAACAAGTTATTTATCAAGAGAAACTGTAAATAGAAATTTTGAAATAACAAAAAACAATGCGGACTTTATTTTATATATGTTATCTTTTTCTGACACTTCAAATTCTTCTTGGAGACGAAAAAAATACTTTTTAGTTCCAAGTCATAAAAATTGGGCAGACTATTTTTTGCTTTCGTGTCTCATATCAAATATAAACTAAAAGTAAGAAAAAAATTGTTTTTAAAGTCAACAACGTGACTTTTGTCCATTAACTGTAAGTGCTTTTCGATTGAATTGCCCAAAAAGACCTGGAATCACATTTTTCTTCATTCCTTTATATCAAGGCAAAAAAATGAGGGAAAAGAAATTACTTTGTTTCTTTTTTTAAGAAATATGAGAGTAGCATTTAGTGGAATTTTAAAAGAACAATAAATTATGATTAAAAATAGACCTTGCCTCATTTTGAAAAGTCATACCAAAATGTCATATACGGCTGGAAAATAAATTCTAAAAATAACTGCTTTCAACTTAAAAACAAAATCTAATAATCATATTGCTTTATAGAAAAATTATCTATTTTGTTAGTAGTCTGATAGATTTTTACCTTTGCCATTCATTGAGATATTAAAAACATAATATAATTTCAATGCCGTTCTTATGTGCATTTTTATCTTAACAATTTATCTTAACACTTCAAAATATAAAAAATCTGTATTTTGTGATTGTTAAAATTTATTACCTTCATTACGATAGCAATTTTATTGGTGTAAGTTGTTCAGCTGGCTGTACGAAATACTCTTGATTTTGAAAATTTTGAAATGTTAAAACTCAGAAAAATAGCAATTTTATCTAAGTCAGCGTATATGCGAGAAAGTAAAAAAAATATCTTTTCTCGTAAATAAGTAATGAATTCAGGACTTAAATATAAAAAAAATGTCATATCCTGCAAGGTATTAGTGATGTCATATAGGTGTTATAATATGAGAAGTGTCAGCTGTAGGGGAGTATTAGTGATGTCATTCCTGTCGTATAATGTTAATTGTATCCTTTATATTTAAAAAAATATCTTTTTTTGGTATCAGTATAATTTCCAAGAAATGAGTGTCATTCATAGGAAATTATTATTGTTATTAGGAGATGGATGATCTATACATATATTAGTGGTCATGAAGTTGGTTGTAAAGCAAATCATATTTTTATTTATATAAAAGTAAAGACGATTTCTTTACAAGCAGCTCAATGAGCACTACCTTTTAAATACTAATATTAAATATTTATCATATTTTTACATATTAGTTGAATTTCCTACTAAAATTAATTGACATCAGAAAGATATTTTAAAATTATTTCATACTAAATCAAATTTTGATTTCGTGGTTACTGCACCATTATATTATTAAGTTTCGAAAATAATTTCATCCTGTGATTAATTTGTAGAACTATAAAAATAATTTCTTTCACAATAATAAATTCATTTAATATTCTGTGATTGTTCTATTAAAATATACTGTGCATTTCTCTAATTAAAATAAAATGAAAAGAAGTCCTTTTTTTTCTGGAAAAGATAAAGAAATCAGTAAAACCTTTGATAGCCAGAATTAACTAAATATATATTTTTGCTAAATTGGACAAAAAATCGTACTGAATAATGATTTCAATAAAACCAAAAGGAATTAAATAGTGTTACAAGCGGGCGAACGCTCGCCGAATGAGAAAACGTTGTCGACACTTCACAAGGAATTTCGCGCCAGCCGGGCTGGTTTGGTGAAATTAATAGTCTGGTAGCCGCTGGATCTTACGTGAAGCGTCACGTTGCTTCCCGTGCTTTTGGGCTCGCCCTGGCTCAGTTATATAAGGGACGGGTTGCCTTAACCTGGCTGGCAGTTAGTTTTTCTCCTCTCGGAAGAGAAGCGTCTCGTTGGACCAGCGAATTACTTTTCTCACTTGCTAATAGTGAGCTGTGTTTACGCTTCCTGTTAATCTTGTATTATTGATGTCGCTGTGACTTACTGTTTACTGTGCTATACGATAACTTTTTTGCAGTCTGTCTTTATTTGGCGTAAGGCTTGCATTTACGCTGTTAGTGACTGATTACTGCTAGATTGTGTTTATCTGAAGTTTTACTTTACCACGTCATCCTGTAAATACCTGTAAGTAGCTGTACATAAATGTGTTTGTGCTGTCCTCAAACAAAGTCCATTCAATCCGAACCCGCAACGCTAAAAACGTAACAATAACTACTTTTTTGCATTGAAATAGGCATAACATAACATAATATAATGGATTAAATAATATGGAATAAAATGGATTAATAATGTTAATAATGCCAAAAATTAACAGAAATTTTTGGAGCATTATAGAACAAATCGATGATGTTTGAAAACTCATATCATTCTATTTAGACATAATTCGTACTCGGATCTGTACTCTCGAAGGGCTTTTGTCATCTGATATTTTAAATCCCCAATGAACAAAGTGACGATAAATTTGAATTATAAAATGAAAAGTAAGAGACATTAAAATCTTTTAACATTTCTTTTATTTTAAGGATGAACGCTGATATTCCTTTTTAAGTTAAAAATGTAAAGAAATTTGCATTATTGCTAGTATTACCGAATGGAGTAATAAATAACTGTATCATGCTTATTGATATTTGCTATCACAAATTGTTACTATTTTTAATGCAGTGTAATAATTTGAAATGCTACGTAAAGGCTCGAAGTATCAACATAATAAGCCTTTTTCACAGATTAAAAAAACACTTAGCCTTTAAAACCTAGATTTTGTTTCTTAGTGTCTAAATAACAAGAAAATTTAATCTTCCAAATGCAATAAATTCTTTACAAAGATATTTTGAAATCAAATAAAATATTTCATAACAGTAATTGTTGCAAACCTAACAAAAACTTAATAGGATGTTTATTCTGAACCTATGCCAATTCTTTATAAAATAACCAATTTAATTAGCTTCTTTATAAAGATAGTAATTTGTTTGAAAAAAATTCTAGAAGAGAGAAAAAAAGGGCAGAGCACAGATAATTATGTTTATTGCCTCCCCAGTGAAAATTTTTATGTGTGTGTTTTGGCAAAGCATCACTTAACATACAACACAGCGTATTAAAACTGGAACATATTCAAGAATGTTGGAGCATTTTAGAAAGGGCGTAGAGTACATTCTCATTAAAAGAACATTTTGATGCGAGAAATTTTTTTGTTTGTTTGAGAAAAATCTATAGAAATTTAATTAATGAAAGCATGAAACAAAGTAATATTTTTCAGGTTTGTAAAAAAAAAGCAAATAAGCGGTATTGTTATAAATATAAATAATCTAGTACAAAAATTGAGGGGAAAATGATCGTAAATAGCTACCCATAACAAATGCTAAACAGGTCTTGTTTGATTATTAATTACATATTTACCTTCTCCTTGTAAAGGGAACAATTGTTGTTCCAATGAAATTCATTTTACTGTATTCGGATTGCTGTAATCTGTATCGTTAGGATTTCAATGCTTGCCATTTAACTATACGCTTATAATCGTCATATATATATATTCTTTCATCGTCTTGTATCATTTACATTTATGCTGTGATTACTTTAATACTAATAAAGGTACGAGAAGGCAGAAAAACCCCGTTTGAATCTACACGTGGAAAGATTTTCTTCTAACTTAAAAGCTTATACAAAGCATAAAGAAATACATTAAGTTTACTAATACTTATTTAAAGGGCACAATATAAAGAGGTTGTATCCGGAAAACTTTCTCGCATACTTTCCGATAAACTTTCATTGAAAATATTACTAAACGTTCTCGCATCCTCTTGTAAAACTTATTGTTATTTTATTGTTATATAATATATGATATGTAACAAATTTAATTTAATTCTAATTACCTTCTTAATTTTTAGCTTGATTTAGCCCATTTCAAAGTTATTCTAAAATATTCTCTTATTTTTTTATCCCATTATACCTTTTCTATTTAATTAAAGGAAATAAAGTTTTTTTAAAAAAAATACTGCGTCATCGGTTCCACGTGCCCAGTGAAGAGATAAAGAATCACTGATGTAAACAGATTTTCTAAAGATCCCTGAGTTTCCCTTGTCAACGTCAACGCGAATGAGAATTCCGATCAGAATCAACACGTCAGATTTATAAGAAGGATAAAGGATTTCGTTCTTTTTATGCCATTTTTATCTGCTCTTTTTTGTATCGGCGCAGTATATACATAATGAATACCTCTCGAGATGCAATGAAATGAACTTAAATATCCAAAATGTCTTCTTCCTGATTTCAACCACGACGCTCCATTATGCTTCAAACACAAAATTATGTGTTTTATATATAATGCAAAGAGAGATTACTAAATATTAATATTTTGGAATGAATTTGAATTTTTACCAAGTCTATCGTTTTCTCCTTGGCAAGTGATTTGGCGATTTATCACTGGCAAACGTTAAAATAACCAAAAATTTAATATCTTTTTAAACACGATTTTCTCTACAGATTGAAATAAAAATTTGACAGAAAACCGCACTTGCAGTCGCACAATCCCATATCAATTTTCATATATTTAAATAATTGTACTTTAGAATTTTCCGAGTTTACTTATTTTTGAAATTGCAGATCCGCAGACAATCATTTCATATTTGGATGTAGTTAAAAATTTGACAGATATCCGAAATATGACAGGATTGAAACTAAAGAGTTTGAAATCTTTTTATCAACATACTCTACTCGTTATGTAATTATTGTGTTAATTTGTATTAGAAGAACCGAATAGAGCATACTCAGAACAGATTAAATTCAAAATTTTATAGAATTCTGCAAATTTGGTATAAAATATTTTTGAATTATCTTTGTTTCAGATAGACAGTAGGATATTTTCAAAAAAATTGTGCATTAAATTTAAGGTTTATAACGTGGAGAAATCTCGTCAAAATCTCGCTTACGAATTTTTTGATGATTGGGGTACTTTTATTATACCACTTATAAGAGAAAGTAGAAGAAAATCGCGTTGTTGGAATTGCATACCCAAAATATTTTCAATCTGAAAAAAAATTGTTTTTAATTTTTCACAGAGGGGAAAGGCAGATGTGTTCCATTGCCTCTTATGGTATTTGAGTATCCCCGAAATCTTCTATTACCTTTCGTTTCCACTTTGAGCTTGCTTCTTTGCCTATTTTTTTCAAATATCTAGCAAATATATCTAACCGTGAAAATAACTGAAAGAATTTCCTACCATCAACTTTTAAATCTGACACAGTATCATGATAGATGTCAATTTATTTGAAAGCTTCAGAAAAATATGGCCTCCAACATTCCATCAATAAAATCTTACCAAGATTCAGCATTTTTTTTCTCGGCACATGTGTTCGTAATTATCGATTTCCTGCAAAGAAATCAGAGTCGGAGGTCCATTAGTGTACACAATATTCTTCGAAAAATATCACAAGGAAACAGCAATCTCCCAGTTGTAAATTATCTACAGTGAAAAGATAATTTACAACTGGCTTTCTTCCTTCAATGCAGTCAACTCGCATATACACAATAGAGAATGTTATAGAAATGACGAAGTAAGTTTGTAAAGAAGCTGGAAATATCAAACTGAAAAGAACATTCGAATATTTCGATCAAAGAAAATGAATTTTGTTCAAATAAAAAAAGAATAAAAAACAACGTAATTTTACGTATGTTGGAAACTGATATTATTAACTGACCCTATATATTTATTAATTCTATTTAATTAAATTCAGGTTTGGTAACGTTTTTATTTTTGATGCTTTTGGAGTTTTTAAAAAACAATTTTTGAGAGAACTACTTTTAGTTCATTGTGCTTTGATATATAATATTAAAAAAAATTTCTGACCGAAACGATATATTAAGGAGTAGGTGCGAAAGTGGCTGGTTGACTATTTCCGATAATATTGAAATATATTTTCTGTGTACTGTTTAAGGCCCATATTATGAAAATATTGAATTTCAAGTGAATATTGTTTAAATCAAATATACACTGAAGTAAAGGATATCACTGACTATCCGACCCACCCAAAATGACACGGATAAAAAAGTACTGAATAACCGGACCGCAGCAATAGCAACACTGCCAGGAACTGTGATTGAGTCTTGAGTGCCATTACCGGTCAAGGTATAACCCTTCCGTAAGGAAGTTAGTCCCTTAATCGATGTTAGGAGCTAAATCCTTTGTGTAACTACAGACAAGATATATGCGCGATGTTGGAAATCTCTCATTTTCTTTTCGAGATTCCCACCACGGAGGTTACACAATAAAATCAAGGAAATGGCAATTTATTAATTTTTCCGATCATTTGCATAAAAATTAGATAAAGTCTTTATTCGAAAACACTACGGCAAATTTTAGCGATACATATGGCTTGTAAAAAAGAGACAAAGTATAAGAGATCAGATGAATTCAAACGAAGCCACTACGATTCAGATGGTTAATTAACATAATACTCTTACTCGCTAAAAATAACCCAATCTATGCTCACAATAAATAATTCTTATGAGTGCTGCACGCCAAAACACAAAAAAAAACACCTATTAATTATGAACAAAAGAATTTGTAAAATCTTTTCCAACAGAGCGATTACCTAATTTGAATCCATTTACATTATGGCAACAAAAATACCTCTCATAAAATAAAAGCCATCGAAAACAAGAGTTATTTATAGCCGGGGTATTTATTTCATTTTGGGCTTTCAAAGATAATCTTTTTAAAGTAAAAGAAACAGCTTTGCTCCAATGAAATTACTCTTTTAACAGCAGCTCCAACCATCAGGGAAGATCAGGCGCAAGTTTTTGAGAGCAATTACACTCAGATAGATAGCCGAGATGCCAATGAAATCTTTCTTCCAATCTTCAAAGTTTTATTGCCTCATTCGTGGTGGAGAAAGGAGTCATTTTACAGTTTCTCATTCGGGAGATGGTTTCAGACAGCATTCATATCAAATAGAAAAGAAAATGAAATTACAGGCAGAGACTTTTGAGTCTGCCTGGATTTTATAACTTTACGATTTTTTCCTTCCTATAAATCTTTGTCAGACGGCTAAACTTCGACCTTCACAAGTCTGATGCAGCCTGACGAGATTTGGCTCCTATGCTAATTACGCAATATTTATAAACTTTCCTGTTCGTCCAATAAATGTTTAAGTACTAAGCAAATATTTAACTCTTTACACTCAGGAAAGTAATCCGATGCAAAATTATTCATCTAATATAAGAGCTTTTTTATTGTTTTGAAAAATATTCCAAAATTTTTTTAATGTGAATTTTCCGGAATCTATGTATTTTTATCATTATGTAAGTTTTAACAATCACATTGAAAAATAAACAAATAAAACTACCCTTTATAAGACATAACATTGGGACATTGAAAAATTAAATTTTTTGTGTTTATATCTTTATAAACTGATGATATAAGCACTAAAACACCAAACGGTTGTTGATTTGTCTTTTAATTTATTAATAGAAAATTAAATATGGTTTCTAAAGATCGTTTCGGGGAAACTGAATTTGGTTTAAATGTCGCTGAACTATAAGGGTTAAAATATCATCGAATATTTATTACTTAATTTTAGGTAATTTAAAGCGATTTTATTAATATTTTAATTAAAAAGTATGGAATTGATTCGAATTAAAATTTAGTATTCTTTTACCTTCATTTTCAATCGAATAGAAAGGTTAGGTGGACCACGAAATTGCATAAAAATAATACTCATACAATTTCAGTTATAAAAAATTAACTACATTTTGCGTTAAAAATAAATTAAGTAGTCATACTTTAAAGCATTCAAATAATCAACACATCAAAAATGATACAAAATGCAAATAAAATCATTAACAGAAAGATTATGAACTTCAAGAACCTTTTTTGGGGTTCATTAAAAAACAAATGTTGAATTTAAATTAAATTCAATAAAAAAAGCCTAATAATTAATTTAAGAATATATTACATATGAAGAACATAGTATAGTGGCTTTTGGTTTTAGAAAACTTTTTCTGGAGTTAATATAGTGAAAAACATTGCATGCTCATGTTGCAAATATTTTCACATCCTGAATGGGCACTAGTATGCATACTTACCACTTTTGAATTTAAATGATAATTGACAGTTGACTTCACGTAATAATTAACTATTAAAATATTTCAATCTGTTGCATCCAACCTACTGATTTTAGTTTAGAAATAGTTCTTCAGAAACTTTTTAATGAAGTTGAAAGGGATTTTAGTTATAAAAATAACTGTGCAGAAGGGTTTTTCGATAAAACTTCACGTTCGGCTGATTTGGATATGTGACCTCATATATAATTAATTTTTATAGTGCTAATGTATTTTGAAAAAAAAATTCTAAAATATTTTAGTACACCAAGAGCAATATCTACAGAATTTATAGGCCAATTTTTATACTAATGCTTAACATGTATGTTAAAGATGTCCTCGAAAATAGACGATGCTGATGAAGAATAATTTTTACGCATTTTCAATTTCTTTTATTTGCCATATAATTGTTGAAGTTTTCATTATATTATTTTTTATATACCATTGTTTATTGAAAAAATAAATGATTTAAAAATAGCAAGTATTATGCGTTTTCAAGAAATCATTTGCTGCAACACTTAATTTGAAAAGAAAATGTGTGTTCAGTCACAATTACCTTTTCAAATGATTATATATATATATATATATATATATATATATATATATATATATATATATATATATATATATATATTCTAAAACTCTTTTATATATCAAAAGCAGGATCAAAATATAAATTTATGGAATATGAGGAAACTGTTTACACTGATATAAGCGTATGATCTAAAAAATTCAAATTTTTTGTGAATTGTAAACATGAAACTTTATTTGTTTATAGAATAAAGGCGCCATATAGAGAAAATTCCCTTTACAGTTTCAAGTTAAGGGAAACGAAATTTTTGAAAACATATCAGAGGATATTCACATGAGAATTTAATAAACATCTGTTAAAGGAATAATTAGTTGAAAATTAATTAATACAAGTTAGAGAAATTGGAAGTGCTTTCTTCCAGGATAGCAAGGGCGTGATTTATTATGGTCTTTATAATAAAGTATTAATATTCTAAAACTCTTAAATATTTTAATTTTATGTATTCCCTTATTATAAAACTAACTAAGCAGAAAAACAATATTATAAAACTAATTTATTCAATTTCTAAATGGTTTGATACGCACTGATGAAAAATTTTCGTCTTGCTTATGGATAAGTGAATTTGTGATCCAATGTGAATTTAATAATACTGTGTGAAATAATTTCCTCAAAAGCAATAGTATAAAATATGTTTATTTTATTGAAAGAAATTAAATAGAGATGATTCCGGGATCTTTAAATCTCCACAACGTATCTACTTGTTTTCATTTACATTTGAATTTGTTATTTAATTATTACTTAATAAATTGATTGATAGTTATTAAAATAATGTTATTTCATATATTTCTTTGAACTTATTATTACAGAAACAGAAATTGCAGAAGTTTCCTATTTTGGAATTTTGTTATATTTACTGGTCACTTTCGGCAACCAAAGTTTTGTCTACCATGTTAATAGTATGTCGTATAAATCAACTTTGATAAATACATCTTATAGCAACAGAAAGTATTGCTTTAAATTATGCAATAAATATCGATCCCTCTAATTGGTTATCAATGCTTAGAAGATGGTGAAATAATTTTTCGAATTAAATTGGGGATTATTTTTGCTGGAGTTTTGATTAATTTTTTTTCACAACAACCTTCAAAAAGAAAAGAGGAAAAGAGAGATGACAATAGATGAAACGTTAGAAGCTCAGCATTTCTAGAAATTCGAAATTTGAGACTTTCTTTCTTTCTATGATTGAAAGAACACAAAATTAGGTCAAAAGTAAAGAATTTGATTTAAGGATTTTGGCGAACCTCGACATTGCAGACTTCCTTAATTTTACAAAATATAATTCTGTCCATCAGTCTACAGATGTAATAACTCAAATTCTTTGATCGAGACAGATGAGATTTAAAATTTGCTCATTAAATAAAAATTTAAGCATTTCTTGAAATTTAATTGAATTTTATAATTTTTTTCAAAGTTTTGAATGGAATCCTTTCATAGGACAGCTATCTGTCTGGCTGACCAAATATGAATTTGCACGATAACTGCAAAACAACTTCAGTTAGAAAGATAAATCTTAGTACATAGTTTTTAACATATATTGTGTAAATACTTGTCAAATTTGAAACCACATCTGACAAAGGACTGACTGTCTGTGTCTTTGTACTTTCAAAAAATTAATTATTAAAGTAAAAATTCAAAGATGCATGGCATTTATATTGTGATTTTGTGACTAATTTTATTTACAATTGATCAAAAATAATTAATCTGAATTGCATATTCGGATTTTTGGTGCTAGAATATTTGCCATATCCCAGTAGTTAATTGCCAAACATCACATGCCAATATGATTTTTCGTAATTATTATTATTCTCTGACATGTAATTAATAATATAAAAGTACATTTATTAAAGAATATGCGGGAAGATTTTAGACATATCAATCTCTTTCTTTTATGATAAAGATTCTCTGATTCTATTTTGTAATCCAGTATTAGTAGCTAGTGATGACGTAGCTAGTAGTAGAAAGTTAAGAAAATTGTTAGTTTTATGCTTGGTATTCCTTTATCTGTTTGAGAAAAACAGTCAAAAGCGACTCTGATTCTTCATCTTCCAGCTTTGAAAAGGTCTTCACATGGAGCATTATCTAGCAGGATTTATGTATAAAAATTTGAATTCAAGACCATTCAATCTTTTCTAGAAAGTTTTGCCCTTTTCCAAAACGGAAAATCGTCAGGCGGGGGAACCATTTATTGCACTCCCTTTTCAGAAGTTCGACCCTAACTTATGAAGGTCCAGCCATAAGGAACTGGAAGAAAGAAGAACCACCAGTCATTTACTACTGCCGGTCGAAAAGGGTTTTCTCTCATGAAGAAAAAGAAAGAGAAAAAAAAATTCAGATAGCGAGCCCCCCGAAACACTTTTTCGTTTCTTTTATTGGCTCCAAGAAAGTTTAACAATGGAGGGATGCCTAAAAATACAATAGATTCCCAACTCCAAAAATAGAGACTGTGATAGCACTAGGAAAGGATATTTTGGATACTTTTTTCCTTGACTCCATCTTTTCTTGTATGCTGTAGCTGTCGATATTTGCCTTCGCGACCTTGTACTTTTATGGACAGATTTTCTGAAGGGGGAATGCTTTTATTTTGTTCTTTCTCCCGAACACTTTTTATTCTTTCCCCTCTATTCCCTTAATGCATGTTTTGGGTATTTCAAAGTATCGAACGCCCCCCCCCCCCTGGTTAGTTTTGCATGATAAAGTAGAAAGAGAGTAGGCGGTTATTTTCTTGTTATTGTTGTCGCCTGCACTCCCATTTTTTATTTAAAAAGTTGCGGGAGTTTTGTGTGCGTTTGAAGGATAGGCGTGGTATCCAATTTTTGACAGCTTAAAAGTTATATATCTCCTCTCAAAACGGCATGCATACTAAGCTCTCGAGTATGTGAAAAGGCTCGTATTTCTTTCTAGACACCTGGGAATAATGCAACCGATTTTATAGGAAATGGACGATTATGACTAAAACTTTTCCAAGCTATGCTCACTTTAAAATAGATTCATTTTCTTCATTTTTTGTGATTTACGCAGGTTTGGATGCAAGTATTGCAGATACTAAAGGCTTGCCTAGTGGTGTAAGTTATGATGTGACTAAGAAAAAGTTTATTGGTTTTATTATCTTACTCCATTATTTAACCAGCTGAAGGGGTCTTCTGTAATATTATCCCATATTCCTTAACCTTTTAACTGGCAAATCCTTAAAAGTGGCAGTAACAAATATTTTGGGGTGAGCATATTATAAGGGATATGTATATATGGATGTACAATTGAATTTATGTCCTATTTAATATTAATACATACTCTATCGAATTTCGTATATATTATGAATTTATTTATGAATTTATTATATTCTTTTAAAATTTTTTTATATAATATTCTATTTTTTACATACTATGAATTTATTGTATACTCTGAATTTTTTGTATTATCTGAATTTTTATACAACTTAATGATTGCTTGAATTTTTTAAATACATTCATAGAAGTTTATTTATTACTTTAATTAATCAGCAGGCAGCTCTTTAAAAAGGCAATTATTACAATATTCATGCAAAGCAAAAATTGTAAGTTTTCCATGAGAACTAATGAAAGCAGGTTGCTTCTGAAAAACGATGCCAAATAACAGGTTAACAAAAGTATTACCCTTACCTTTTGTTAAACCTGTTTATCGAACTTTTGTTCATTAACTGTCCTTATTTTGCAGTTATTGTGTTATCTTATTAATCGTGGAGATATCCTTTCTCCGGCATGAGTTTGTAAAAAATTTGATTTGAAATCTGCAAACTTGATCAAAATGTCAGGTTTAAAATATTTCGTCGAGGAAACCTATAAAATCAAGTAATCAAA
>JAOUZG010028144.1:964289-979318 GCA_026289955.1 Argiope argentata
TATATATATATAAATTCTAAAACTCTTTTATATATCAAAAGCAGGATCAAAATACAAATTTATGGAATATGAGGAAACTGTTTACACTGATATAAGCGTATGATCTAAAAAATTCAAATTTTTTGTGAATTGTAAACATGAAACTTTATTTGTTTATAGAATAAAGGCGCCATATAGAGAAAATTCCCTTTACAGTTTCAAGTTAAGGGAAACGAAATTTTTGAAAACATATCAGAGGATATTCACATGAGAATTTAATAAACATCTGTTAAAGGAATAATTAGTTGAAAATTAATTAATACAAGTTAGAGAAATTGGAAGTGCTTTCTTCCAGGATAGCAAGGGCGTGATTTATTATGGTCTTTATAATAAAGTATTAATATTCTAAAACTCTTAAATATTTTAATTTTATGTATTCCCTTATTATAAAACTAACTAAGCAGAAAAACAATATTATAAAACTAATTTATTCAATTTCTAAATGGTTTGATTCGCACTGATGAAAAATTTTCGTCTTGCTTATGGATAAGTGAATTTGTGATCCAATGTGAATTTAATAATACTGTGTGAAATAATTTCCTCAAAAGCAATAGTATAAAATATGTTTATTTTATTGAAAGAAATTAAATAGAGATGATTCCGGGATCTTTAAATCTCCACAACGTATCTACTTGTTTTCATTTACATTTGAGTTTGTTATTTAATTATTACTTAATAAATTGATTGATAGTTATTAAAATAATGTTATTTCATATATTTCTTTGAACTTATTATTACAGAAACAGAAATTGCAGAAGTTTCCTATTTTGGAATTTTGTTATATTTACTGGTCACTTTCGGCAACCAAAGGTTTGTATACCATGTTAATAGTATGTCGTATAAATCAACTTTGATAAATACATCTTATAGCAACAGAAAGTATTGCTTTAAATTATGCAATAAATATCGATCCCTCTAATTGGTTATCAATGCTTAGAAGATGGTGAAATAATTTTTCGAATTAAATTGGGGATTATTTTTGCTGGAGTTTTGATTAATTTTTTTTCACAACAACCTTCAAAAAGAAAAGAGGAAAAGAGAGATGACAATAGATGAAACGTTAGAAGCTCAGCATTTTTAGAAATTCGAAATTTGAGACTTTCTTTCTTTCTATGATTGAAAGAACACAAAATTAGGTCAAAAGTAAAGAATTTGATTTAAGGATTTTGGCGAACCTCGACATTGCAGACTTCCTTAATTTTACAAAATATAATTCTGTCCATCAGTCTACAGATGTAATAACTCAAATTCTTTGATCGAGACCGATGAGATTTAAAATTTGCTCATTAAATAAAAATTTAAGCATTTCTTGAAATTTAATTGAATTTTATAATTTTTTTCAAAGTTTTGAATGGAATCCTTTCATAGGACAACTATCTGTCTGGCTGACCAAATATGAATTTGCACGATAACTGCAAAACAACTTCAGTTAGAAAGATAAATCTTAGTACATAGTTTTTAACATATATTGTGTAAATACTTGTCAAATTTGAAACCACATCTGACAAAGGACTGACTGTCTGTGTCTTTGTACTTTCAAAAAATTAATTATTAAAGTAAAAATTCAAAGATGCATGGCATTTATATTGTGATTTTGTGACTAATTTTATTTACAATTGATCAAAAATAATTAATCTGAATTGCATATTCGGATTTTTGGTGCTAGAATATTTGCCATATCCCAGTAGTTAATTGCCAAACATCACATGCCAATATGATTTTTCGTAATTATTATTATTCTCTGACATGTAATTAATAATATAAAAGTACATTTATTAAAGAATATGCGGGAAGATTTTAGACATATCAATCTCTTTCTTTTATGATAAAGATTCTCTGATTCTATTTTGTAATCCAGTATTAGTAGCTAGTGATGACGTAGCTAGTAGTAGAAAGTTAAGAAAATTGTTAGTTTTATGCTTGGTATTCCTTTATCTGTTTGAGAAAAACAGTCAAAAGCGACTCTGATTCTTCATCTTCCAGCTTTGAAAAGGTCTTCACATGGAGCATTATCTAGCAGGATTTATGTATAAAAATTTGAATTCAAGACCATTCAATCTTTTCTAGAAAGTTTTGCCCTTTTCCAAAACGGAAAATCGTCAGGCGGGGGAACCATTTATTGCACTCCCTTTTCAGAAGTTCGACCCTAACTTATGAAGGTCCAGCCATAAGGAACTGGAAGAAAGAAGAACCACCAGTCATTTACTACTGCCGGTCGAAAAGGGTTTTCTCTCATGAAGAAAAAGAAAGAGAAAAAAAAATTCAGATAGCGAGCCCCCCGAAACACTTTTTCGTTTCTTTTATTGGCTCCAAGAAAGTTTAACAATGGAGGGATGCCTAAAAATACAATAGATTCCCAACTCCAAAAATAGAGACTGTGATAGCACTAGGAAAGGATATTTTGGATACTTTTTTCCTTGACTCCATCTTTTCTTGTATGCTGTAGCTGTCGATATTTGCCTTCGCGACCTTGTACTTTTATGGACAGATTTTCTGAAGGGGGAATGCTTTTATTTTGTTCTTTCTCCCGAACACTTTTTATTCTTTCCCCTCTATTCCCTTAATGCATGTTTTGGGTATTTCAAAGTATCGAACGCCCCCCCCCCCTGGTTAGTTTTGCATGATAAAGTAGAAAGAGAGTAGGCGGTTATTTTCTTGTTATTGTTGTCGTCTGCACTCCCATTTTTTATTTAAAAAGTTGCGGGAGTTTTGTGTGCGTTTGAAGGATAGGCGTGGTATCCAATTTTTGACAGCTTAAAAGTTATATATCTCCTCTCAAAACGGCATGCATACTAAGCTCTCGAGTATGTGAAAAGGCTCGTATTTCTTTCTAGACACCTGGGAATAATGCAACCGATTTTATAGGAAATGGACGATTATGACTAAAACTTTTCCAAGCTATGCTCACTTTAAAATAGATTCATTTTCTTCATTTTTTGTGATTTACGCAGGTTTGGATGCAAGTATTGCAGATACTAAAGGCTTGCCTAGTGGTGTAAGTTATGATGTGACTAAGAAAAAGTTTATTGGTTTTATTATCTTATTCCATTATTTAACCAGCTGAAGGGGTCTTCTGTAATATTATCCCATATTCCTTAACCTTTTAACTGGCAAATCCTTAAAAGTGGCAGTAACAAATATTTTGGGGTGAGCATATTATAAGGGATATGTATATATGGATGTACAATTGAATTTATGTCCTATTTAATATTAATACATACTCTATCGAATTTCGTATATATTATGAATTTATTATATTCTTTTGAAATTTTTTTATATAATATTCTATTTTTTACATACTATGAATTTATTGTATACTCTGAATTTTCTGTATCTGAATTTTTATACAACTTAATGATTGCTTGAATTTTTTAAATACATTCATAGAAGTTTATTTATTACTTTAATTAATCAGCAGGCAGCTCTTTAAAAAGGCAATTATTACAATATTCATGCAAAGCAAAAATTGTAAGTTTTCCATGAGAACTAATGAAAGCAGGTTGCTTCTGAAAAACGATGCCAAATAACAGGTTAACAAAAGTATTACCCTTACCTTTTGTTAAACCTGTTTATCGAACTTTTGTTCATTAACTGTCCTTATTTTGCAGTTATTGTGTTATCTTATTAATCGTGGAGATATCCTTTCTCCGGCATGAGTTTGTAAAAAATTTGATTTGAAATCTGCAAACTTGATCAAAATGTCAGGTTTAAAATATTTCGTCGAGGAAACCTATAAAATCAAGTAATCAAAAATTTCACGTTTTACTAGCACCTAATCCCAGTGAATAATATGATCAATAAGAACAAATATTTAACAATATTATCAGTTTCACTTCAATTGAATACCTTATATATGGCAATTATTATACGCTACATGCATTATATCAAACTAGTTATATCCAATAGTCACTGTGCGATATACAATGCCTTCTGCCAAATAATACGGCATTTGGCAAATATTTGATATCGGCTAGAACGGCTATTATATATAACATTCGGTAAATGATGCTACCAAGCGACTGATGTATCTTGTAACTACTTAATGAATGATCTTAAACTGAATCAATACTTTATATTTATTACCTCCTTTCTTAGTTTTCCTCGTGTCTCCTGTAATGATAATTGCAACATAGATATTTAAATTTATTTTATAATGCCGATAATGCTTTTTACTGCTTTCCCTGCTCAGAATTATTAAATAGTATATGACGGAATCAGAGAATCTTAATCCTTTGCACTCGAATTGCGACTCTCACTCACCATTCAAGATGGTGCGTCATTTTGGCGTTTTATTTATTTATTTAACTTTGATTGTTCAAAAACATACAGAGTAGTAAGAAGATGCAAATTTATTAAATGAGGGAATTCAACATAAAACAGTTTATATATATATATATATATATATATATATATATATATATAATTAGAGAAATAACTAAATCTTTGCATTTGGTGAATTATTATGCATCGGATTAGTTTTCAGAGTACAAAAGGTTGATTCAAATTGCACTTCTCAGGATTAGAAAATAAAAGAGGAAATATACATTTTTCGAAATGTTTCTAAACGGAAATATGGGATTCTTTCTATACAATTGTATATATTGTCAGCATTGTGAATAGATATGCTATCATCCATTAGCTTTTTGTGTTTAATAACCATAACAGCTTGTATCTGTTTCAACTTCCTATCTATTTTTATAACTAATGAACCGAGACGAAACTTTGGCGCATTCAACTTTCCCCTCACATCCCCCACTCCCGAATGAAAAATTCGACGGAACTGTGCATTCCTTATATTACAAAGTTCACAATGTTTTAATTTTTTGTTGTTGAAATTTTCAAACAAACAGAATGTTGCAAGGTAAGATGAATATGTTATGTCAAAAATGATGAACTCCTATCGTACAAAAGTATAATCATCTGTAGGTTTTGTATTAAATGAGAGAAAAAGGTTTTGATAACAGAAATAGTATTTAAAATGACAATTTATAAAAATAACAGTAAATTACATTTAGTTGAAAAAGAGTTATGCATCTAACGAGCCTTTTTTTGTCATTTAATTGTAACAATTTTAAGTTTGCTAGCTTGCTGTGAATTATGGCTATAACTGCATAATCTTTTATTACTTTTAATATATAATATTGTTTGGTTTTAGCAGTTTTAATTATTACTTTAAAAATTAAATTGTGGCCAATTTTAGAACATAGAGTAATTTCACAACCAATCCTTGACCTGAAGTTGATTGGAAGCAATCATATTTGAGAAAAGCGGTTGATCACAAAAGCTTAAAGAAAAAAAAACCCATAAGAATCAAATGTAAAAGAGTTTAGGCAGATTTTGAAAACATTTAAAGGTTTAATAGCTTTTTAAATAATAATTAAATAACTTTTCTTTAAAATATAGTTATAACTCTATTATTTAATGAAAGAGGAAAACATTTACCTATTTATAATCTTTATCATTTCAAAAAAATCGCTTATTTTTATTCCTACTATTAGTTTACTCTCTCCCTATATATATATATATATATATATATATATATATATATATATATATATATATATATATATAGGGAGAGAGTAAATAGTTTAATAATAATTTAAAATTGCAATTTTGTTAATATTGTTACTGATTATTAAATTGCTTACTTCTTATATAATCATTAAAAAATACTTTTTATTCCCCCTCTCAAGTTCAAATACATTTTATAAAACTATAAATTTTTTATAATTAATTTTTAATATTTTAAATAATTTTTGCGGTTTGTAGTGAAAATCAACGTCAGTAGCTGAATCGGTAAAATGTGGACTTCAGTACTTTTCACCTAAAGGTGCAGGATGAGAGTTCAACTCCTGCGAAAATTAATAATTTTTTTGATAAATTTATCTTAATTTTAATTATGTAATAAAAAGTAATTCAAAAGTCTTTTTTTACCTAATTAGAAAAGGATTTTTTAATAAAAATTCTTTTTTATATTACTTGCTTAAAAATGTAGCTGTAAGTTTTTAGTATATTGGTTGTACTCTAAAGAACTGACATTTAAAATCTTAAAATTATCTAAAGTCAAAGGAATTGATGAAATATTTGCACTTAGTGTCAAAAGGTACTTCCCAACATATTCTAATAAGCATGAAAATCCATCGGGGCAAAATGTCATTCCACTGCTGTGGAAGATGAGGTACCTGCTCAAGTGTTTTCCTCGTTATCTGACAGTGATTCAAAATTGTGAGGTCCACCCCATAATAGCCCTAGTATGGTTTGAAAACAATATAATTAACCTAACAAATCAAATCATCATAAATTTTTGTCAAACAACCTAAAGAATCACTTTTATTATATCTAAGAAATTACTTAGAATCAGCATACGGCACAGTTTCATGTATCAAAAATATAGAGAGAAGATTGCTAATAACTCCGAAATACTTTTATTTATTCCTCTTTTAAGAGTAACTAACTTTTTCAAAAATTTACATCAGTTTTCCAAAGTATATTTATTCACTCATTATTTTAATTGTCTTTCAAATTAGCAATCAAATTAGGTATTGATTCGCATGGGTATTACTGTACATGTGATCTAGTAAAAGAAAAGAGGCATAATGGCGATCAAAGTTATAATAGGGCACATTTTCATATTTAAATTTCTACACCTAGTTTTTGATCAGAATTAGAAAACCCGTTGTTTAGATGTCTGATAAATACCTACTGATATCATATCTTATATACGTCTCATGGTATTTTAATAATAATAATAACAACTTTATAATATTTCATTTGTAATACATGATAGATATTCTTTTCTTTATAGTAATATGTCTTTATTTAAAATAATCATTACAACAACTAGCCGAACCAAGTAATCAATGCATTGCATTTGTACTAACTCCAAAATCTTTTACATTTCAGCACCAGTTGTCGATTCAGTCCCAATAGAGTGAAGCAGCAACGTTCTCCTCTATAATTGGCAAATTTAATTCCCAAAATATAGACTTTAAGGTTAGAAGTTGAAAATCTGAATGATTTTGAAACAAAGTTTCGAACGCTTATGCTACTTTTTAGAGGTATTGCAAAAAATACATGATTATCATATTTTAATATTTTTCTAACTTTTGGCTTAAGCAAAGCAAGCATTTTATTGTATGTTCATTGTTACATTAGTCAAAAGTGAATACATAGATAACTAATTCACTGCTGTTGAGATGAAGAATAGTCCCACCAAAACATTCTTGCATATTTCCCAATAAAGGTATAATCACCCTCTCAAATTTCCATAAAACTTTAGAAGGCATGTAAAACTTAAGGGCGTGAACTCCATCGATCAAACTTTAATCGCACTCTAGCAAATAATTATTCTGAATTTCGCAGTGAAGTGAAAAAAAGTGAGACTGCCTTTTTTTCCGACTGAATGAAATTAAAAATTGGCACACACGTACAATTTTTAAAGTAATATGCCAAATTTGTATTTAATTTGTCGCATTTTTCAGCTTTATTCTTCAATTTCTACCATTAGTTCATACACTTTTTCTCTCTATATATCTTGTTCGAATTTTCAATCTTTAATAAAATACTCTTTATTCATTTACGCTAATTCAAGTTAATTTTTTTGAATTTGTAGTGGATGACAGCTGATATTAATACAGTTTACCAAATATTAATTCATTAATTTTTTATTAATTAATTAAAAACTTTCTCTACAAAAATGATCATTTCCCTGCCACCAAATACAAAACGAATTCAGTTTGTTTTCCCTCCGCACTTATGAGGTTAGGCTTAATAAGTTTTCAACCGATTCTTTTAAACGATTCTCTTTATTTTCATTATGTTTGATGAATTTAATGTTAAACATTATTAATTAATCAATGTTTTCGATTCATTGTGAAGTACATTCGAATTAAAATAATAAAGAAAATTAGAAATTTATCATCTGTATTGCGTTACCCCAACTAGTGTAGAAAATTCATACATTTTGTGTTGCCACAATAGGCTTTGAAAATTTAATGCTATTATAATTTTTGTTCAATATTTTATAGTAATTGTAATAATTAGGCCAGGATAGTCAGGTGGGTCTGATGTTGGATTCCCATCTCTTGGGCTGAGAGTTCGAACACCATGTATTGATAAGAGAATAAAAGATTGCCAGGAAAACCAATTTCTCTTTTTGCTCCTTAATATATTTCTACACATATTTATAATAATTGTAATTATTTAATAAAGAGTAACGGAAATAAAAATTTTCTTTGTTAAACTTAAGTAGGAATTGATTATTATTTTTTTCATACTACTCAACAAAGGTTTTCACAACTCAAATGAAACTACTACCTCTGTAAGTTATGGAACTCAATTATCATCTGCTCAAGCTTAGCTCTTGATTCTCTATGATGCCGTCTGTTGGAGAACAAGTATAATTTACTTTTTGAACACTTTTCGTAGTTATTGTGTTCATTAGTGTTAGGGCAGACAAACACTGTGATAGGGTCTCCGTTTTTAACACAAGATTCTGAAAGGGATTGGGTTTTTTCATGAACCAAATTGTCTAATTCTTCTGAGTTTTTGAGTTACCATGTTCATGGATAGATACGAAGATATTGTTTAATAGGGTGTTTGGACTCCTGGAGGAATAAGATAAGATTTTTCATCAAAATTTCGAGTTCAAACTTTTTTCACATTTACAATACTTTTTACTGTATATTTTGTGTTCGAAGAAGTAAAATGAACGACTGAAAGAAATCATGCAATAGGTTTTTAGTACATGTGCACTTGTATATTGCACAAATTGTTGCAAATAATTTTTCAATTTTTAAAACGAATTTTTTTTAAAGCAATTTCATTTTAGGTTTCATGAATGCGCAGGATATTGGCACTTGTCCACAATTTTTTCACAAATAATTTTTCATTTTATTTTGAAAAGAGCATTCTTTAAAATGTTTACATTTTAAGTGTCTTGATTAAGTAGCATTTTGATTGTTCTGACAATATATTACATTACAGAATTTTGTAAGAAAAAATAATTTAGACAACTTTTCCTATGTCATAATATATTTTTGTTTGGTCAAATTATTTTTGTTTACTAGTAAAAAGTGTTAGTTTCGTGTAATGTATTGTAAAAATGAAGTTAATATTTAAGCTTCCGGCACGAAAAACAGTGTCTGGGAGGGGCCAGAAACAACATCCCCACCTGTTCTGACACAACAAATTCTTCTGGTACAAAACATCGAAGAAAAACATTCCATTCTTTCTTTCCTTCCGTCGCACTCGATAATATTCTTCATTCATCGTAAAATATTCGCTTTATCCGAAGACAATTTCTTGCAAAAAAAAGTGAAACAAAATAAAATTTTTGCGACTTTTTTCTTGTTAGCTCCTTTTTTGTGAAAAGAGCGAAAAAAAGTCTTTCAAACGTTTTCGTATCTTCCGACTTATAATTAGAAGAAAAGAAATGGTTACACTCGAAAGTTGTTTTCTGTTGATCATTAATTCTTTTTTTTTTACCAAACGACATTTTTTGAAGAAGTAAGAAAAATAATTTCAAACAGTAAGAAAAGAAATAGCGGTGAAGAATAAGGAATTCCATTTTCTCGAAACGTTTCCATTCTTTACATTTTAGGGTTTGCAGAAATAATTAGGGAGCATTTCTTCATAATGTATTTTTATAATTTTTCAAAAAGACTCGAAACAACTTGAAATTTCCTAATTTGAGAACACTGAAGTGCAGTAGTTCAGTAAATGCTGCCAAAAGAACATTCGGTCCTTCAATTTAAATTGTAGGGCACAGGCCTTTAGTGAATGTCTGATTTAAACTAAAATTTTTGGTTACGGAGAAATATACCTATTAAATCGAATGGTGAAATTTATTTTAAGTTTAAAAATATTCTGATCAAAGAAAGACATTCTTTGATGAACCGTTCTTAGAAACAAAAATTATACGACTTCATTATTTAACAACGCGATAGAATTTCTTGTAAAATATTTGAGTTTTTATTATTTTTCCTATTAGTAATTTTAGCAAAATAAACATAAGAAGCAAGTAACGTAAATAAGTTTTCAAAATATATTTAATACTCAATTATAAATTTTATAAAACGTATCTTTTAAAGTAGTTAATTCAAACTGACATCTTTTCTATATTGAAATTCAAAAATTAGAAATATTATTTTTTAATCTCTTTCATGGATATTTTTTTTCAAACTGTAACCGATAAATTTGGGTATTTTTTTAAAACAAACTTTTACTAAATTTATGATTTTATATAGTTTATTTTAGGCAATTCTAATAATAGGTTACTCTTTAAATATCTTTTAACGCATTCTTAATTTTGCCTTAATTTCAACAATTATAAATCAAGAATCAAACATAATTTTGTGAAAAATTAGAAATTTTTTTAAAGACAATATTCCATACTATTACATAGTTGTTTAAATTTTTTCGATTAAGTTTAATATTTGCCTATATTCCATTATTTTAATTCATAAAATAAGCAATTGTAATAATAAATCCATATAGGCTTTCATAGATTATAATTTTTTTTAAAACTTCTATTCAACTATTACATTACAACTATTCCATCATAACTATTAAAGTTATGTAAAATTGTCGTGTTTTCAATTAGCCCTTAATTATTCCATGATTTAATTCCAATTTCGAACCATTGGCCATTGCTATCATTTAGCAATCTCCAAAGGGAAACTTTTTCCTTATATAAAAGACAATTTGCCATTGTAAAGTTTTAAAATTAATTCGAACAATCCCATTGTAATATAGTTAAAAAATTCTAATTGTCCACAATTTTAGAAAGAGTATTTTAACCATAATAAGAGTTGTGACTTCAAGTAGGATGATATATGCATTAATTTTATAGGATTCAGGAACACAATTGATATCTATTGCATTATGCATATTGATTTTTACTTCCTTATATTCGATGATATTTAAGAGCCGAGGTGACCTGGTGGTAAGATCTCGGTTGGTGAGTACAAGGTTTCAGATTCGAAACCAGATTTCACCGAAGAACCATCCTGTAAGGGGGTCTGTTGCAGGCTAAATCCGTCAGGGTCAGACGTCCTCCAGCTGGTGGAGAGGGAGGTGCCAGCACAGGTGCCGTCATCGTCGTTTGACCGCGATTCGAAATTACCAGGTCCGTCCCAAAATAGCCTTAGTACTGCTTTACAACGAGATGTTAAATTAAGTAAATTATGCTAAACTCGATGTCATTTAAAGAAAAATGACATTTTTTCATTTTCAAAAAGAGCCGACATCAAGAATTCGATGAATGGCTGCGTTTCAAACTTATCTGAATACGGAAAATACATTTTTGGAGAATACGATGATTCAGAAACGCTACATGTGACCATTATGAGGTTGGTATGAGGAATCATGACGGCAAGTTCTTCACGGTTTGTAAATGTATTTGTGCGTTAATCTATTTAAATATTAATGAATCAACTCAAAAATAAAATAAAAATTGGTGAAATTAAGTAAATTAATAATTAACATTTTTTTTATTTATATGAATAAAATATTCTACGCAATCTACTGTAGATTTACCATAAATTGATTTTAATATTTTCTGGCATGTGAAGTCAATTACGGAAACGGCAGGTGTAGTCTCTCCAGAATCTTCTTACGTATTTTAATAAATATGTTATTCAACTCTCTATCTCAGCTTAAAATTGGCAACTTAGAACAAGGCCGTGAATGATATGAGTGCTCAGATTTTTATTTTCATGCAAAAGAATTATTTGCTTGAATCCAGTGTATCTTTGGCATGAATCCAGTGTATGATCTTTGGAGTTTAATTACTGGCATGCATTTAATACTCAAGTACCAAAAAGGATTTATATGGGTGATCAGATTTTTATTTCCCTGCAGAATAATTTTCATTTCTTAGTAATATTATCTTAGCAGATCTTTGACTAGATTGTGATCCGTGGAGATTTATTACTTTCAGGGAGTTGATACTCATATATTGGAAAATTATATGTATTTGGACACATTTACCCCCATTTGATTGAAACTAAAATAGAACAAAGAATTATAGGCACAAAATGATATACTTAATTTTATTATTCTCTAGAATTATTTCATTTGCATAGATAAAAAAAAGTATGTACTGAGAAATGGTCTTCACTCTGGTTCGATATTTGATATAGATTTACAATTTATATGCTTAAACTGCGCATCAAATTTTATTTATCATGCTTAATAACCAAGTTATATTTTCCGTTATCGGGTTCAATTGTACTCAGACAGGCATCTTATTTTAAATGCATTACCCTAAATTTTTTTTATAAAAATGTATAAATTTGTTAAATCCATTTACCAAAGATTAACTGTATGGCTTAATGAGTTATTGAGGTATGTTAACGGATAAACAACTCAGCAGAAATGTTTTCAAAAATGTGTTTCCTGGCTCATGAAGGTCTAAAACAAGAGGATTTTCAAATTTTAATCTTTTATGTTTTTGAATGCTACTTATACGAGAACGTATGAAACGCATGATTTAGAAATATCTGCTATTGTCTTTTCCTAAACCTTTAAAATACAAATCAAAATTCAGATGTAATTTGCTAAAAAAAATATCATTCAAAATCCATATTTAGTTTTTTTCTCTGTATTTTGTGGCACAAATGACATATTTTGTTAATATGCCAAAAAGTCAGATAAATCACATCCGTTTTATTAGATTAAAAAACTTATCAAATATTTATTGATGCTTGTAGCAGATATGTGATTAATCTTGGAATAATTCTATCAAAAACTTTTTTACTTACTTTGTTTGAGTAAACTTTAGAAAGAACAACAAATTTTCAAACGAATAAATATAATAGCAAATAACAAAACAAAATATGAAGTATTTTATTTGTACTGAAACGAAACTTTTTTGCTGCGTCTGTATTAAATAAAAAAAGAAATTAAATATGTTCGTCTTATTTTACCTAAACTGCATCCCCTTATGATGAGAAATGATTTAAAAAGTGGAGAGGAACTAGTTCCTCTTTTTTTTTCTTTTTTTTTCTTGAGAAAAATCTAATTTTGCTTCATGTTTACCTAGAACTCCTTTGTAGACTTTTCTTGTTTAACAAGCTGTGAAGTTTTATGAAATGCATTAAACAGCATTTAAGATTCATTTTTAATTATGCGTTAAAAGTATAGAATTTGTCAAAAAATGTTTGCTAATAGAGATAATCTTTCCATTTTAAAAGGGGAATCTGTTTCAAATTATTTCGATAGATTTTTACTAATTCCATCAGTGGAAGTTCAGAAAGGCATTTCAATTTTGTCTATTATTATCTAGCATTTTTTCAGTTACAAATAGTGAAAATAATTCAAGTTACACATAAGGGAATATTTAAATAATTCATCTAATTTTAAGGCAGCATTTCAATCCCTCATCAATGAACGATCTCAGCATTTCTTCCAAATCTTTGATTATCTAGAGCCATTAGTTTTAAAGTGAAAAAAAGATAATTTTAAACACACAATGTATTAAAAAATGGGAATTGATACACTTCGTTTCAATTTCAGAATGATTAATTCCTTCCTCGTCAGTGGCAACTTAACTTCGTTATTCCATTTCTAAGTGTATTTATTTAGGTTGATTATTAACGATTCTCTTACTCTACTCACTGGAATTCATGGTATCTCATGCCACTCCAATCTGTAGTCCAGATTCTCGATCATCCATTCCACGTCACTAGAGTCAATTGCTTTATACATCCATTCGTTAACCCGTTCATTTAGACCTTATACGGACACTTCACAGCATGACCATGACGAAGCCATTGGCATTTGGTGGCAATCCCTTCTTGAGACCGTTCATTAGGCGATTAATTCCTGATCACTGGTCCCCATGTCATTCGACCATTTTCAAGGGATGTAGTAAATGGACTTGCATACCACTCCGCTGTTTAACTCATCCATTTAGATCAGCCAATTATGATTATTTCACTGAAGAGCAATGAAGCTTTTGGAACTCAATCATACTCTTATTTTGCCCTTGATTATCGATTCTCATTCTTGACATTAATTTATTCTTTATTCTTTAAAGTTCAGTATTTTAAAGTCGATGGGTTCTATGTTTTTGGTGTTGACAGTAATACATAACACTGAATTCTTTTCACCCATTGAAGCCAGTTAGCCACGATTTTTTCATTCCGCGACATTGAAGTCGTTGGTGTTCATTATAGACTCCATTCTTTAAGACGTACATCCCTGATCATACCATTCCACGTCATTAGTTTGAAGGCTAGATGCCATGCCATTCCATTCCATTAGCTACGTGCCATGCCATTACATTCCGTACTCCCATCAAATTTAAACGATCATTTGTGAGTCACTTTGCTCCCTGTCTCTGCTATCCATTTCATTCTTTTACCAATTCAATTATGATAATCATTCATGAGCATTTCTCACCAACTTAAAAGTATATTTTTAGCTAAAGTACAGCTTAAATTATCCTTTTTCCTAGCCACCCAATAGATATTCTACGATATGGGGTATTGTACTCCACGACATCACTACGTGGCGGAATTTTCCTTGATTCAAAGACCCGATTCCCGTGAAGATCTGCTTTTAATATGTTACTACATCGACGCTAAATTCTCACCTAGAAAGTTTGCTGTGGGATATGCAAATTTAAGTATCAGCCTCGACATTTGCTAGTGATTAAAAATTAGGAGCTCCGTCCAGAATAGAACTAGTATTGCTTTAAAAATGAGACTTTAACATAACTAAACTAATTAGTCCACGTGAAGTCTGCTGTGGCTCGATTGCTGGGATAAATTAAGTGTTACCTATCAAAAGTCTTCCGTGAAACAATTTTAGAAATATTTGTGTCACATAAATTATAGTTTATTATATAATATATATAATATAATATAAATAATATAATATAATAAATATTATTCCTCTCTCTCTCTCTCTCTCTCTCACACACACACACACACACACACACACACACACACACACACACACACACACACACACACACACACACA